>JBAPLH010001861.1:0-81571 GCA_037897445.1 Ceriops zippeliana | reverse complement strand
TTAACACATGTGGCTAAACAATCTAGTATATGATTGAATCAAACATATAACACCATTGAAACTCTAAATCCATTTAAATCCATCAGTCAAAGGAGTCATTCATCATGGTATGCATTCCGTACAAATGTGAACTGGTTTAATTCTGAAATAATCATTATGAAAAAAATGCCATGGACTATTCCTAACAGTCATGGATTCATTTCAATTTGTAATAACAATGGAGACAGTGCCCTTGATCTTAAATTGCATTTCTTTTTATTGATATTTAATTTTTGGAATTCAACGATTTAGATTTAAATCCATCAGTCAAAGGAGTCATTCATCATCGGTATGCATTCCCCGTACAAATGTCAAACTGGTTTAAATTCTGAAATAATAAGACATTTCTTTTCACCTCATGTGAATTATGCTCCTCATATTGTTACCAAGACAATTTTTCATGCAATAACTTTTAAATTACATTTTTGCTTCTTCCTTAATGACGATATTCATTATGAAAAAAAATGTCCATGGGACTATTTATAACAGGAATTTCTTTCAATTTATCAAACAATGGAGTGCTTGATCTTAAATTTCATTTGTTATTGTTATTAATTGTGGAATTCAAAATTAGAGAGTGCCTCCCATCATTTCTCATTAGCAAGGCTCCTCTTTTGACTCCAAACACACTTTTTGACATATTGATAATGAAATTAACACATGTGGCTAAACAACATAGTATGTTGATTGAATCAAACAAGTATAAACACCATTAACACTCTAAATCCATTCAAATCCATCTGTCAAAGGAGTGATTCATCATGGTATGCATTCCGTACAAATGTGAACTGGATTAATTTTGAAATAATAAGACATTCTATTCACTTCATGTGAATTATGCTCCTCATATTGTTACCAAGACAATTTTTCATGCAATAACTTTTAAATTACATTTTGCTTCTTCCTTAATGACGATATTGATTATGAAAACAATGCCCATGGACTATCTATAACATGAATTCATTCAATTTAACAAACAATGGTGTCCTTGATCTTGAATTTCATTTCTTATTGATATTAATTGCGCAATTCAAGATTAGAGAGTGCCTCCCATCATTTCTTATTAGCAAGGCTCCTCTTTTCACTCCGAACACACTTTTTGACTCATTGATCATGAAATTAACACATGAGGCTAGACAATATAGTATATTGATTGAATCAAACAAATATAAACACTATTAAAACTCTAAATCCATTTAAATCCATCAGTCAAAGGAGTCATTCATCATGGTATGCATTCCGTACAAATGTGAAACTAGTTTAATTATGAAATAATGAATGAGATTCTTCTATTCACCTCATGTGAATTATGATCCTCATTTTGTTACCAAGACTATTTTGCATGCAATAACTTTCAAATTACATTTTGCTTCTTCCATAATGACGATATTCATTATGGAAAAAATGTCCATGGACTATTTATAATAGGAATTCTTTCAATTTATCAAACAATGGAGTTCTTGATCTTGAATTTCATTTCTTATTGATATTAATTGTGGAATTCAAAATTAGAGAGTGCCTCCTATTATTTCTTATTGGCAAGGCTCCTCTTTTTACTCCAAACACACTTTTTGACACACATTGATCATAAAATTTAACACATGTGGCTAAACAATCTAGTATACTGATTGAATCAAACAAGTATAAACACCATTGAAACTCTAAATCCATTTAAATCCATCAGTCAAAGGAGCCATTCATTATGTTATGCATTCCGTACAAATGTGAACTGGTTTAATTCTGAAATAATAAGACATTCTATTCACCTCATGTGAATTATGCTCCTCATATTGTTACCAAGACAATTTTTCATGCAATAACTTTTAAATTACATTTTGCTTCTTCCTTAATGATGATATTCATTATGAACAAAATGCCCATGGACTATTTATAACAGGAATTCTTTCAATTTATCAAACAATGGAGTGCTTGATCTTGAATTTTATTTGTTATTGTTATTAATTGTGGAATTCAAAATTAGAGAGTGCCTCGCATCATTTCTTATTAGCAAGGCTCCTCTTTTGACTCCAAACACACTTTTTGACACATTGATAATGAAATTAACACATGTGGCTAAACAACCTAGTATGTTGATTGAATCACACAAGTATAAGCATCATTAAAACTCTAAATCCATTTAAATCCATCAGTCAAAGGAGTCATTCATCATGGTATGCATTCCGTACAAATGTCAACTGGATTAATTTTGAAATAATAAGACATTCTATTCACCTCATGTGAATTATGCTCCTCATATTGTTACCAAGACAATTTTTCATGCAATAACTTTTAAATTACATTTTGCTTCTTCCTTAATGACGATATTCATTATGAAAAAAATGCCCATGGACTATTTATAACAGGAATTCTTTCAATTTATCAAACAATGGAGTGCTTGATCTTGAATTTCATTTGTTATTGTTATTAATTGTGGAATTCAAAATTAGAGAGTGCCTCGCATCATTTCTTATTAGTAAGGCTCCTCTTTTGACTCCAAACACACTTTTTGACACATTGATAATGAAATTAACACATGTGGCTAAACAACCTAGTATGTTGATTGAATCAAACAAGTATAAGCACCATTAAAACTCTAAATCCATTTAAATCCATCAGTCAAAGGAGTCATTCATCATGGTATGCATTCCGTACAAATGTGAACTAGATTAATTTTGAAATAATAAGACATTCTATTCACCTCATGTGAATTATGCTCCTCATATTGTTACCAAGACAATTTTTCATGCAATAACTTTTAAATTACATTTTGCTTCTTCCTTAATGACGATATTCATTATGAAAAAAATGTCCATGGACTATTTATAATAGGAATTCTTTCAGTTTATCAAACAATGGAGTGCTTGATCTTGAATTTCATTTCTTATTGATATTAATTGTGGGATTCAGAATTAGAGAGTGCCTCCCATCATTTCTTATTAGCAAGGCTCCTCTTTTGAGTCCAAACACACTTTTTGACACATTGATCATAAAATTAACACATGTGGCTAAACAATCTAGTATACTGATTGAATCAAACAAGTATAAACACCATTGAAACTCTAAATCCATTTAAATCCATCAGTCAAAGGAGTCATTCCTCATGGTATGCATTCCGTACAAATGTCAACTGGTTTAATTCTGAAATAATAAGACATTCTTTTCACCTCATGTGAATTATGCTCCTCATATTGTTACCAAGACAATTTTTCATGCAATAACTTTTAAATTACATTTTGCTTCTTCCTTAATGACGATATTCATTATGAAAAAAATGTCCATGGACTATTTATAACAGGAATTCTTTCAATTTATCAAACAATGGAGTGCTTGATCTTAAATTTCATTTGTTATTGTTATTAATTGTGGAATTCAAAATTAGAGAGTGCCTCCCATCATTTCTCATTAGCAAGGCTCCTCTTTTGACTCCAAACACACTTTTTGACATATTGATAATGAAATTAACACATGTGGCTAAACAACCTAGTATGTTGATTGAATCAAACAAGTATAAACACCATTAAAACTCTAAATCCATTCAAATCCATCTGTCAAAGGAGTCATTCATCATGGTATGCATTCCGTACAAATGTGAACTGGATTAATTTTGAAATAATAAGACATTCTATTCACCTCATGTGAATTATGCTCCTCATATTGTTACCAAGACAATTTTTCATGGAATAACTTTCAAATTACATTTTGCTTCTTCCTTAATGATGATATTGATTATGAAAACAATGCCCATGGACTATCTATAACATGAATTCATTCAATTTAACAAACAATGGTGTCCTTGATCTTGAATTCCATTTCTTATTGATATTAATTATGGAATTCAAAATTAGAGAGTGCCTCCCATCATTTCTCATTAGCAAGGCTCCTCTTTTGACTCCAAACACACTTTTTGACACATTGATAATGAAATTAACACATGTGGCTAAATAACTTAGTATGTTGATTGAATCAAGCAAGTATAAACACCATTAAAACTCTAAATCCATTCAAATCCATCTGTCAAAGGAGTCATTCATCATCGTATGCATTCCGTAGAAATGTGAACTGGATTAATTTTGAAATAATAAGACATTCTATTCACCTCATGTGAATTATGCTCCTCATATTGTTACCAAGACAATTTTTCATGCAATAACTTTAAAATTACATTTTGCTTCTTCCTTAATGACGATATTCATTATGAAAAAAAGGCCCATGGATTATTTATAACAGGAATTCTTTCAATTTATCAAACAATGGACTGCTGGATCTTGAATTTCATTTCTTATTGATATTAATTGTGGGATTCAAAATTAGAGAGTGCCTCCCATCATTTCTTATTAGCAAGGCTCCTCTTTTGACTCCAAACACACTTTTTGACACATTGATCATAAAATTGACACATATAAACAATCTAGTATACTGATTGAATCAAACAAGTATAAAAACCATTGAAACTCTAAATGCATTTAAATCCATCAGTCAAAGGAGTCATTCATCATGGTATGCATTCCGTACAAATGTCAAATGGTTTAATTCTGAAATAATAAGACATTCTATTCACCTCATGTGAATTATGCTCCTCATATTGTTACCAAGACAATTTTTCATGCAATAACTTTTAAATTACATTTTGCTTCTTCCTTAATGACGATATTGATTATGAAAACAATGCCCATGGAATATCTATAACATGAATTCATTCAATTTAACAAACAATGGTGTCCTTGATCTTGAATTCCATTTCTTATTGTTATTAATTATGGAATTCAAAATTAGAGAGTGCCTCCCATCATTTCGTATTAGCAAGGCTCCTGTTTTGACTCCAAACACACTTTTTGACACATTGATAATGAAATTAACACATGTGGCTAAACAATCTAGTATCCTGATTGAATCAAACAAGTATAAACACCATTAAAACTTTAAATCGATTTGAATCCATCACTCAAAGGAGTCATTCATGATGGTATGCATTCCATACAAATGTGAACTGGATTAATTTTGAAATAATAAGACATTCTATTCACCTCATGTGAATTATGCTCCTCATATTGTTACCAAGACAATTTTTCATGCAATAACTTTTAAATTACATTTTGCTTCTTCCTTAATGACGATATTCATTATGAAAAAAATGCCCATGGACTATTTATAACATGAATTCTTTCAATTTATCAAACAATGGAGTGCTTGATCTTGAATTTCATTTCTTATTGATATTAATTGTGGGATTCAAAATTAGAGAGTGCCTCCCATCATTTCTCATTAGCAAGGCTCCTCTTTTGACTCCAAACACACTTGTTGACACATTGATCATAAAATTAACACATGTGGCTAAACAATCTAGTATACTGATTGAATCAAACAAGTATAAACACCATTGAAACTCTAAATCCATTTAAATCCATCAGTCAAAGGAGTCATTCATCATGGTATGCATTCCGTACAAATGTCAACTGGTTTAATTCTGAAATAATAAGACATTTTATTCACCTCATGTGAATTATGCTCCTCATATTGTTACCAAGACAATTTTTCATGCAATAACTTTTAAATTACATTTTGCTTCTTCCTTAATGACGATATTCATTATGAAAAAAATGCCCATGGACTATTTATAACAGGAATTCTTTCAATTTATCAAACAATGGAGTGCTTGATCTTGAATTTCATTTCTTATTGATATTAATTGTGGGATTCAAAATTAGAGAGTGCCTCCCATCATTTCTCATTAGCAAGGCTCCTCTTTTGACTCCAAACACACTTGTTGACACATTGATCATAAAATTAACACATGTGGCTAAACAATCTAGTATACTGATTGAATCAAACAAGTATAAACACCATTGAAACTCTAAATCCATTTAAATCCATCAGTCAAAGGAGTCATTCATCATGGTATGCATTCCGTACAAATGTCAACTGGTTTAATTCTGAAATAATAAGACATTTTATTCACCTCATGTGAATTATGCTCCTCATATTGTTACCAAGACAATTTTCTGTGCAATAACTTTTAAATTACATTTTGCTTCTTCCTTAATGACGATATTCATTATGAAAAAAATGTCCATGGACTATTTATAACAGGAATTCTTTCAATTTATCAAACAATGGAGTGCTTGATCTTGAATTTCATTTCTTATTGATATTAATTGTGGAATTGAAAATTAGAGAGTGCCTCCCATCATTTCTCTTTAGCAAGGCTCCTCTTTTGACTCCAAACACACTTTTTGACACATTGGTCATAAAATTAACAAATGTGGCTAAACAATCTAGTATACTGATTGAATCAAACAAGTATAAACGCCATTGAAACTCTAAATCCATTTAAATCCATCAGTCAAAGGAGTCATTGATCATGGAATGCATTCTGTACAAATGTCAACTGGTTTAATTCTGAAATAATAAGACATTCTATTCACCTCATTTGAATTATGCTTCTCATATTGTTACCAAGACAATTTTCCATGCAATAAATTTTAAATTACATTTTGCTTCTTCCTTAATGACGATATTCATTATGAAAAAAATGTCCATGGACTATTTATAACAATAATTCTTTCAATTTATCAAACAATGACGTGCTTGATCTTGAATTTCATTTCTTATTGATATTAATTGTGGAATTCAAAATTAGAGAGTGCCTCCCATCATTTCTCATTAGCAAGGCTCCTCTTTTGACTTCAAACACACTTTTTGACACATTGATCATAAAATTAACACGTGTGGCTAAACAATCTAGTATACTGATAGAATCAAACAAGTATAAACACCATTGAAACTCTAAATCCATTTAAATCCATCAGTAAAAGGAGTCATTCATCATGGTATGCATTCCGTACAAATGTGAACTGGATTAATTTTGAAATAATAAGACATTCTATTCACCTCATGTGAATTATGCTCCTCATATTGTTACCAAGACAATTTTTCATGCAATAACTTTTAAATTACATTTTGCTTCTTCCTTAATGACAATATTGATTATGAAAACAATGCCCATGGACTATCTATAACATGAATTCATTCAATTTAACAAACAATGGTGTCCTTGATCTTGAATTCAATTTCTTATTGTTATTAATTATGGAATTCAAAATTAGAGAGTGCCTCCCATCATTTCTTATTAGCGAGGCTCCTGTGTTGACTCCAAACACACTTTTTGACACATTGATAATGAAATTAACACATGTGGCTAAACAATCTAGTATACTGATTGAATCAAACAAGTATAAACACCATTGAAACTCTAAATCCATTTAAATCCATCAGTAAAAGGAGTCATTCATCATGGTATGCATTCCGTACAAATGTCAACTGGTTTAATTCTGAAATAATAAGACATTCTATTCACCTCATTTGAATTATGCTCCTCATATTGTTACCAAGACAATTTTCCGTGCAATAACTTTTAAATTACATTTTGCTTCTTCCTTATTGACGATATTCATTATGAAAAAAATGTCCATGGACTATTTATAACAGGAATTCTTTCAATTTATCAAACAATGGAGTGCTTGATCTTGAATTTCATTTCTTATTGATATTAATTGTGGGATTCAAAATTAGAGAGTGCCTCCCATCATTTCTCATTAGCAAGGCTCCTCTTTTGACTCCAAACACACTTTTTGACACATTGATCATAAAATTGACACATGTGGCTGAACAATCTAGTATACTGATTGAATCAAACAAGTATAAACACCATTGAAACTCTAAATCCATTCAAATCCATCTGTCAAAGGAGTCATTCATCGTGGTATGCATTCCGTACAAATGTCAACTAGTTTAATTCTGAAATAATAAGGCATTCTATTCACCTCATGTGAATTATGCTCCTCATATTGTTACCAAGACAATTTTTCATGCAATAACTTTTAAATTACATTTTGCTTCTTCCTTAATGACGATATTCATTATGAAAACAATGGCCATGGACTATCTATAACATGAATTCATTCAATTTAACAAACAATGGTGTCCTTGATCTTGAATTCAATTTCTTATTGTTATTAATTATGGAATTCAAAATTAGAGAGTGCCTCCCATCATTTCTTATTAGCAAGGCTCCTGTTTTGACTCCAAACACACTTTTTGACACATTGGTAATCAAATTAACACATGTGGCTAAACAATCTAGTATCCTGATTGAATCAAACAAGTATAAACACCATTAAAACTTTAAATCGATTTAAATCCATCACTCAAATGAGTCATTCATGATGGTATGCATTCCATACAAATGTGAACTGGATTAATTTTGAAATAATAAGACATTCTATTCACCTCATGTGAATTATGCTCCTCATATTGTTAGCAAGACAATTTTTCATGCAATAACTTTTAAATTACATTTTGCTTCTTCCTTAATGACGATATTCATTATGAAAAAAATGTCCATGGACTATTTATAACAGGAATTCATTCAATTTATCAAACAATGGAGTGCTTGATCTTCAATTTCTTTTCTTATTGATATTAATTGTGGAATTCAAAATTAGAGAGTGCCTCCCATCATTTCTCTTTAGCAAGGCTCCTCTTTTGACTCCAAACACACTTTTTGACATATTGATCATAAAATTAACACATGTGGGTAAATCAATCTAGTATACTGATTGAATCAAACAAGTATAAACACCATTGAAACTCTAAATCCATTTAAATCCATCAGTCAAAGGAGTCATTCATCATGGAATGCATTCTGTACAAATGTCAACTGGTTTAAGTCTGAAATAATAAGACATTCTATTCACCTCATGTGAATTATGCTCCTCATATTGTTACTAAGACAATTTTTCATGCAATAACTTTTAAATTACATTTTGCTTCTTCCTTAATGACGATATTCATTATGAAAAAAATGCCCATGGACTATTTATAACAGGAATTCTTTCAATTTATCAAACAATGGAGTGCTTGATCTTGAATTTCATTTTGTGGGATTCAAAATTAGAGAGTGCCTCCCAACATTTCTTATTAGCAAGGCTCCTCTTTTGACTCCAAACACACTTTTTGACACATTGATCATAAAATTAACACATGTGGCTAAACAACCTAGTATACTGATTGAATCAAACAAGTATAAACACCATTGAAACTCTAAATCCATATAAATCCATTAGTCAAAGGAGTCATTCATCATGGTATGCATTCCGTACAAATGTCAACTGGTTAAATTCTGAAATAATAAGACATTCTATTCACCTCATGTGAATTATGCTCCTCATATTGTTACCAAGACAATTTTCCGTGCAATAACTTTTAAATTACATTTTGCTTCTTCCTTAATGACGATATTCATTATGCAAAAAATGTCCATGGACTATTTATAACAAGAATTCTTTCAATTTATCAAACAATGGAGTGCTTGATCTTGAATTTCATTTCTTATTGATATTAATTGTGGAATTCAAAATTAGAGAGTGCCTCCCATCATTTCTCATTAGCAAGGCTCCTCTTTTGACTCCAAACACACTTTTTGACACATTGATCATAAAATTCACACATGTGGCTAAACAATCTAGTATACTAATTGAATCAAACAAGTATAAACACCATTGAAACTCTAAATCCATTTAAATCCATCAGTCAAAGGAGTCATTCATCATGGTATGCATTCCGTACAAATATCAACTGGTTTAATTCTGAAATAATAAGACATTCTATTCACCTCATGTGAATTATGCTCCTCATATTGTTACCAAGACAATTTTTCATGCAATAACTTTTAAATTACATTTTGCTTCTTCCTTAATGACGATATTGATTATGAAAACAATGCCCATGGACTATCTATAACATGAATTCATTCAATTTAACAAACAATGGTGTCCTTGATCTTGGATTCAATTTCTTATTGTTATTAATTATGGAATTCAAAATTAGAGAGTGCCTCCCATCATTTCTTATTAGCAAGGCTCCTGTTTTGACTCCAAACTCACTTTTTGACACATTGATAATGAAATTAACACATGTGGCTAAACAATCTAGTATCCTGATTGAATCAAACAAGTATAAACACCATTAAAACATTAAATCGATTTAAATCCATCACTCAAAGGAGTCATTCATGATGGTATGCATTCCATACAAATGTGAACTGGATTAATTTTGAAATAATAAGACATTCTATTCACCTCATGTGAATTATGCTCCTCATATTGTTAGCAAGACAATTTTTCATGCAACAACTTTTAAATTACATTTTGCTTCTTCCTTAATGACGATATTCATTATGAAAAAAATGCCTATGGACTATTTATAACAGGAATTCCTTCAATTTATCAAACAATGGAGTGCTTGATCTTGAATTTCATTTCTTATTTATATTAATTGTGGGATTCAAAATTATAGAGTGCCCCCCATCATTTCTTATTAGCAAGGCTCCTCTTTTGACTCCAAACACACTTTTTGACACATTGATCATAAAATTAACACATATGGCTAAACAATCTAGTATACTGATTGAATCAAACAAGTATAAACACCATTGAAACTCTAAATCCATATAAATCCATCAGTCAAAGGAGTCATTCATCATGGTATGCTTTCCGTACAAATGTCAACTGGTTTAATTCTGAAATAATAAGACATTCTATTCACCTCATGTGAATTATGCTCCTCATACTGTTACCAAGACAATTTTCCGTGCAATAACTTTTAAATTACATTTTGCTTCCTCCTTAATGACGATATTCATTATGAAAAAAATGTCCATGGACTATTTATAATAGGAATTCTTTCAATTTATCAAACAATGGAGTGCTTGATCTTGAATTTCATTTCTTATTGATATTAATTGTGGAATTCAAAATTAGAGAGTGCCTCCCATCATTTCTCTTTAGCAAGGCTCCTGTTTTGACTCCAAACACACTTTTTGACATATTGATCATAAAATTAACACATGTGGGTAAACAATCTAGTATACTGATTGAATCAAACAAGTATAAACACCATTGAAACTCTAAATCCATTTAAATCCATCAGTCAAAGGAGTCATTCATCATGGAATGCATTCTGTACAAATGTCAACTGGTTTAATTCTGAAATAATAAGACATTCTATTCACCTCATGTGAATTATGCTCCTCATATTGTTACCCAGACAATTTTTCATGCAATAACTTTTAAATTACATTTTGCTTCTTCATTAATGACAATATTCATTATGAAAAAAATGCCCATGGACTATTTATAACAGGAATTCTTTCAATTTATCAAACAATGGAGTGCTTGATCTTGAATTTCATTTCTTATTGATATTAATTATGGGATTCAAAATTAGAGAGTGCCTCCCACCATTTCTTATTAGCAAGGCTCCTCTTTTGACTCCAAACACACTTTTTGACTCATTGATCATGAAACTAACACATGAGGTTAAACAATCTAGTATATTTATTGAATCAAACAAATATAAACACTATTAAAACTCTAAATCCATTTAAATCCATAAGTCAAAGGAGTCATTCATCATAGTATGCATTCCGTACAAATGTGAACTGGTTTAATTATGAAATAATGAGATATTCTATTTACCTCATGTGAATTATGATCCTCATTTTGTTACCAAGACTATTTTGCATGCAATAACTTTCCAATTACATTTTGCTTCTTCTGTAATGACGATATTCATTATTAAAAAAATGCCTATGGACTATTTATAACATGAATTCATTCAATTTATCAAACAATGGAGTGCTTGATCTTGAATTTCATTTCTTATTGATATTAATTGTGGAATTCAAAGTTAGAGAGTGCCTCCTATTATTTCTTATTGGCAAGGCTCCTCTTTTTACTCCAAACACACTTTTTGACACATTGATCATAAAATTAACACATGTGGCTAAAATATCTAGTATACTGATTGAATCAAACAAGTATAAACACCATTGAAACTCTAAATCCATTTAAATCCATCAGTCAAAGGAGCCATTCATTATGGTATGCATTTCGTACAAATGTCAACTGGTTTAATTCTGAAATAATAAGACATTCTATTCACCTCATGTGAATTATGCTCCTCATATTGTTACCAAGACAATTTTTCATGCAATAACTTTTAAATTACATTTTGCTTCTTCCTTAATGACGATATTCATTATGAAAAAAATGCCCATGGACTATTTATAACAGGAATTCTTTCAATTTATCAAACAATGGAGTGCTTGATCTTGAATTTCATTTCTTATTGATATTAATTGTGGGATTCAAAATTAGAGAGTGCCTCTCATCATTTCTTATTAGCAAGGCTCCTCTTTTGACTCCAAACACACTTTTTGACACATTGATCATAAAATTAACACATGTGGCTAAACAATCTAGTATACTGATTGAATCAAACAAGTATAAACACCATTGAAACTCTAAATCCATATAAATCCATCAGTCAAAGGAGTCATTCATCATGGTATGCATTCCGTACAAATGTCAACTGGTTTAATTCTGAAATAATAAGACATTTATTCACCTCATGTGAATTATGCTCCTCATATTGTTACCAAGACAATTTTTCATGCAATAACTTTTAAATTACATTTTGCTTCTTCCTTAATGACGATATTGATTATGAAAATAATGCCCATTTACTATCAATAACATGAATTCATTCAATTTAACAAACAATGGTGTCCTTGATCTTGAATTTCATTTCTTATTGATATTAATTGCGCAATTCAAGATTAGAGAGTGCCTCCCATCATTTCTTATTAGCAAGGCTCCTCTTTTGACTCCAAACACACTTTTTGACTCATTGATCATGAAATTAACACATGAGGCTAAACAATCTAGTATATTTATTGAATCAAACAAATATAAACACTATTGAAACTCTAAATCCATTTAAATCCATCAGTCAAAGGAGTCATTCATCATGGTATGCATTCCGTACAAATGTGAACTGGATTAATTTTGAAATAATAAGACATTCTATTCACCTCATGTGAATTATGCTCCTCATATTGTTACCAAGACAATTTTTCATCCAATAACTTTTAAATTACATTTTGCTTCTTCCTTAATGACGATATTGATTATGAAAACAATGCCCATGGACTATCTATAACATGAATTCATTCAATTTAACAAACAATGGTGTCCTTGATCTTGAATTTCATTTCTTATTGATATTAATTGCGCAATTCAAGATTAGAGAGTGCCTCCCATCATTTCTTATTAGCAAGGCTCCTCTTTTGACTCCAAACACACTTTTTGACTCATTGATCATGAAATTAACACATGAGGCTAAACAATCTAGTATATTGATTGAATCAAACAAATATAAACACTATTAAAACTCTAAATCCAGTTAAATCCATCAGTTAAAGGAGTCATTCATCATGGTATGCATTCCGTACAAATGTGAACTGGTTTAATTATGAAATAATGAGATATTCTATTCACCTCATGTGAATTATGATCCTCATTTTGTTACCAAGACTATTTTGCATGCAATAACTTTCAAATTACATTTTGCTTCTTCCATAATGACGATATTCATTATTAAAAAAATGCCCATGGACCATTTATAACTTGAATTCATTCAATTTATCAAACAATGGAGTGCTTGATCTTGAATTTCATTTCTTATTGATATTAATTGTGGAATTCAAAGTTAGAGAGTGCATCCTATTATTTCTTATTGGCAAGGCTCGTCTTTTTACTCCAAACACACTTTTTGACACATTGATCATAAAATTAACACATGTGGCTAAACACCATAGTATGTTGATTGAATCAAACAAGTATAAACACCATTAACACTCTAAATCCATTCAAATCCATCAGTCAAAGGAGTCATTCATCATGGTATGCATTCCGTACAAATGTCAACTGGTTTAATTCTGAAATAATAAGACATTCTATTCACCTCATGTGAATTATGCTCCTCATATTGTTACCAAGACAATTTTTCATGCAATAACTTTTAAATTACATTTTGCTTCTTCCTTAATGACGATATTCATTATGAAAAAAATGTCCACGGACTATTTATAACAGGAATTCTTTCAATTTATCAAACAATGGAGTGCTTGATCTTGAATTTCATTTGTTATTGTTATTAATTGTGGAATTCAAAATTAGAGAGTGCCTCCCATCATTTCTCATTAGCAAGGCTCCTCTTTTGACTCCAAACACACTTTTTGACATATTGATAATGAAATTAACACATGTGGCTAAACAACATAGTATGTTGATTGAATCAAACAAGTATAAACACCATTAAAACTCTAAATCCATTCAAATCCATCTGTCAAAGGAGTGATTCATCATGGTATGCATTCCGTACAAATGTGAACTGGATTAATTTTGAAATAATAAGACATTCTATTCACCTCATGTGAATTATGCTCCTCATATTGTTACCAAGACAATTTTTCATGCAATAACTTTTAAATTACATTTTGCTTCTTCCTTAATGACGATATTCATTATGAAAAAAATGTACATGGACTATTTATAACAGGAATTCTTTCAATTTATCAAACAATGGAGTGCTTGATCTTGAATTTTATTTCATATTGATATTAATTGTGGGATTCAAAATTAGAGAGTGCCTCCCATCATTTCTTATTAGCAAGGCTCCTCTGTTGACTCCAAACGCACTTTTTGACACATTGATAATGAAATTAACACATGTGGCTAAACAACATAGTATGTTGATTGAATCAAACAAGTATAAACACCATTAAAACTCTAAATCCATTCAAATCCATCTGTTAAAGGAGTCATTCATCATGGTATGCATTCCGTACAAATGTGAAATGGATTCATTTTTAAATAATAAGATATTCTATTCACCTCATGTGAATTATGCTCCTCATCTTGTTACCAAGACAATTTTTCATGCAATAACTTTTAAATTACATTTTGCTTCTTCCTTAATGACGATATTCATTATGAAAAAAATGTCCATGGACTATTTATAACAGGAATTCTTTCAATTTATCAAACACATTTAAAATTACATTTTGCTTCTTCCTTAATGACGATATTCATTATGAAAAAAATGCCCATGGAACTTTATAACAGGAATTCTTTCAATTTATCAAACAATGGTGTGCTTGATCTTGAATGTCATTTCATATTGATATTAATTGCGGAATTCAAAATTAGAGAGTGTCTCCCATCATTTCTTATTAGCAAGGCTCCTCTTTTGACTCCAAACACACTTTTTGACACATTGATCATAAAATTGACACATGTGGCTAAACAATCTAGTATACTGATTGAATCAAACAAGTAAAGACACCATTAAAACTCTAAATTCATTTAAATCCATCAGTCAAAGGAATCATTCATCATGGTATGCATTCCGTACAAAGGTCAACTGGTTTAATTCTGAAATAATAAGACATTCTATTCACCTCATGTGAATTATGCTCCTCATATTGTTACCAAGACAATTTTTCATGCAATAACTTTTAAATTACATTTTGCTTCTTCCTTAATGACGATATTCATTACGAAAAAAATGTACATGGACTATTTATAACAGGAATTCTTTCAATTTATCAAACAATGGAGTGCTTGATCTTGAATTTCATTTCTTATTGTTATTAATTGTGGAATTCATAATTAGAGAGTGGCTCACATCATTTCCTATTAGCAAGGCTCCTCTTTTGACTCCAAACACACTTTTCGACACATTGATAATGAAATTAACACATGTGGCTAAACAACCTAGTTTGTTGATTGAATCAAACAAGTATAAGCACAAGTAAAACTCTAAATCCATTTAAATCCATCAGTCAAAGGAGTCATTCATCATGGTATGCATTCCGTACAAATGTGAACTGGATTAATTTTGAAATAATAAGACATTCTATTCACCTCATGTGAATTATGCTCCTCATATTGTTACCAAGACAATTTTTCATGCAATAACTTTTAAATTACATTTTGCTTCTTCCTTAATGACGATATTCATTATGAAAAAAATGTCCATGGACTATTTATAACAGGAATTCTTTCAATTTATCAAACAATGGAGTGCTTGATCTTGAATTTCATTTCTTATTGATATTAATTGTGGGATTCAAAATTAGAGAGTGCCTCCCATCATTTCTTATTAGCAAGGCTCCTCTTTTGACTCCAAACACACTTTTTGACACATTGATCATAAAATTAACACATGTGGCTGAACAATCTAGTATACTGATTGAATCAAACAAGTATAAACACCATTGAAACTCTAAATCCATTTAAATCCATCAGTCAAAGGAGTCATTCATCATGGTATGCATTCCATACAAATGTGAACTGGATTAATTCTGAAATAATAAGACATTCTATTCACCTCATGTGAATTATGCTCCTCATATTGTTACCAAGACAATTTTTCATGCAATAACTTTTAAATTACATTTTGCTTCTTCCTTAATGACGATATTCATTATGAAAAAAATGCCCATGGACTATTTATAACAGGAATTCTTTCAATTTATCAAACAATGGAGTGCTTGATCTTGAATTTCATTTCTTATTGATATTAATTGGGGAATTCAAAATTAGAGAGTGCCTACCATCATTTCTTATTAGCAAGGGTCCTCTTTTGACTCCAAACACACTTTTTGACACATTGATCATAAAATTAAAACATGTGGCTAAACAATCTTGTATACTGATTAAATCAAACAAGTATAAACACCATTAAAACTTTAGATAGATTTAAATCCATCAGTCAAAGGAGTCATTCATGATGGTATGCATTCCATACAAATGTGAACTGGATTAATTGTGAAATAATAAGACATTCTATTCACCTCAAGTGAATTATGCTCCTCAGATTATTACCAAGACTATTTTTCATGCAACAGCTTTCAAATTATATTGCTTCTTCCTTAATGACGATATTGATTATGAAAACAATGCCCATGGACTATCTATAGCATGAATTCATTCAATTTAATAAACAATGGTGTCCTTGATCTTGAATTCCATTTCTTATTGATATTAATTGTGGAATTCAAAATTAGAGAGTGCCTCCCATCATTTCTCATTAGCAAGGCTCCTCTTTTGACTCTAAACACACTTTTTGACACATTGATGATGAAATTAACACATGTGGCTAAACAACCTAGTATGTTGATTAAATCAAACAAGTATAAACACCATTAAAACTCTAAATCCATTCAAATTCATCTGTCAAAGGAGTCATTCATCAAGGTATGCATTCCGTAGAAATGTGAACTGGATTAATTTTGAAATAATAAGACATTCTATTCACGCCATGTGAATTATGCTCCTCATATTGTTACCAAGACAATTTTTCATGCAATAACTTTTAAATTACATTTTGCTTCTTCCTTAATGACGATATTCATTATGAAAAAAAATGCCCATGGACTATTTATAACAGGAATTCTTTCAATTTATCAAACAATGGAGTGCTTGATCTTGATTTTCATTTCTTATTGATATTAATTGTGGGATTCAAAATTAGAGAGTGCCTCCCATCATTTCTTATTAGCAAGGCTCCTCTTTTGACTCCAAACACACTTTTTGACACATTGATCATAAAATTAACACATGTGGCTAAACAATCTAGTATACTGATTGAATCAAACAAGTATAAACACCAATGAAACTCTAAATCCATTTAAATCCATCAGTTAAAATAGTCATTCATCATGGTATACATTACGTATAAATGTCAACTGGTTTATTTCTGAAAGAATAAGACATTCTATTCACCTCATGTGAATTATGCTCCTCATATTGTTACCAAGACTATTTTTCATGCAATAACTTTTAAATTATATTTTGCTTCTTCCTTAATGACGATATTTATTATGAAAAAAATGCCCATGGACTATTTATAACAGAAATTCTTTCAATTTGTCAAACAATGGAGTTCTTGATCTTGAATTTCATTTCTTATTGTTATTAATTGTGGAATTCAAAATTAGAGAGTGCCTCCCATCATTTCTAATTAGCAAGGCTCCTCTTTTGACTCCAAACACACTTTTTGACACATTGATCATAAAATTAACACATGTGGCTAAACAATCTAGTATACTGATTGAATCAAACAAGTATAAACACCATTGAAACTCTAAATCCATTCAAATCCATCTGTCAAAGGAGTCATTCATCATGGTATGCATTCCGTACAAATGTGAACTGGATTAATTTTGAAATAATAAGACATTTTATTCACCTCATGTGAATTATGCTCCTCATATTGTTACCAAGACAATTTTTCATCCAATAACTTTTAAATTACATTTTGCTTCTTCCTTAATGACGATATTGATTATGAAAACAATGCCGATGGACTATCTATAACATGAATTCATTCAATTTAACAAACAATGGTGTCCTTGATCTTGAATTTCATTTCTTATTGATATTAATTGCACAATTCAAGATTAGAGAGTGCCTCCCATCATTTCTTATTAGCAAGGCTCCTCTTTTGACTCCAAACACACTTTTTGACTCATTGATCATGAAATTAACACATGAGGCTAAACAATCTAGTATATTGATTGAATCAAACAAATATAAACACTATTAAAACTCTAAATCCATTTAAATCCATCAGTCAAAGGAGTCATTCATCATGGTATGCATTCCGTACAAATGTGAACTGGTTTAATCATGAAATAATGAGATATTCTATTCACCTCATGTGAATTATGCTCCTCATTTTGTTACCAAGACTATTTTGCATGCAATAACTTTTAAATTACATTTTGCTTCTTCCATAATGACGATATTCATTATTAAAAAAATGCCCATGGACCATTTATAACATGAATTCATTCAATTTATCAAACAATGGAGTGCTTGATCTTGAATTTCATTTCTTATTGATATTAATTGTGGAATTCAAAATTAGAGAGTGCCTTCTATTATTTCTTATTGGCAAGGCACCTCTTTTTACTCCAAGCACACTTTTTGTCACATTGATAATGAAATTAACACATGTGGCTAAACAACCTAGTATATTGATTGAATCAAACCAGTATAAACACCATTAAAACTCTAAATCCATCGAAATCCATCAGTCAAAGGAGTCATTCATCATGTTATGCATTCCGTACAAATATGAACTAGTTTAATTCTGAAATAATAAGATATTGTATTCACCTCATTTGAATTAGGCTGCTCTTATTGTTACCAAGACTATTTTTCATGCAATAACTTTCAAATTACATTTTGCTTCTACCTTAATGACTATAGTCATTATGAAAAAATTGCCCAAGGACCATTTATATCCCGAATTCATTCAATTTTATAAACAATGTAGTGGTTGATCTTGAATTCCATTTCTTATTGATATTAATTGTGGAATTCAAAATTAGAGAGTGCCTCCCATCATTTCTCATTAGCAAGGCTCCTCTTTTAACTCCAAACACACTTTTTGACACATTGATAATGAAATTAACACATGTGGCTAAACAACCTAGTATGTTGATTGAATCAAACAAGTATAAACACCATTAAAACTCTAAATCCATTGAAATCCATCAGTCAAAGGAGTCATTCATCATGTTATGCATTCCGAACAAATGTGAACTGGTTTAATTCTGAAATAATAAGATATTCTATTCACTTCATGTGAATTAGGCTTCTCTTATTGTTACCAAGACTATTTTTCATGCAATAACTTTCAAATTACATTTTTCTTCTACCTTAGTGACTATAGTCATTATGAAAAAAATGACTAAGGACCATTTATAACCCTAATTCATTCAATTTTACAAACAATGGAGTGGTTGATGTTGAATTTCATTTGTTATTAATATTATTTATTGAATTCAAAATAAGAGAGTCCCTCCCATCATTTCTCTTTACAAAGGCTCATCTTTTGACTCCAAACACAGTTTTTGACACATTGATAATGAAATTAACACATGTGGCTCAACAACATAGTATATTGATTGAATTAAACAAGTATAAACGCCATTAAAACTCTAAATCCATTTAAATCCATCAGTTAAAGGAGTCATTCATCATGGTATGCATTCTGTACAAATGTCAACTGGTTTAATTCTGAAATAATAAGACATTCTATTCACCTTATGTGAATTATGCTCCTCATATTGTTGCCAAGACTATTTTTCATGCAATAACTTTCAAATTACATTTTGGTTCTTCCTTAATGACGATATTCATTATGAAAACAATGCCCATGGACCATCTATAACATGAATTCATTCAATTTAACAAAAAATGGTGTCCTTGATCTTGAATTTCATTTCCTTTTGATATTAATTGTGGAATTCAAAATTAGAGAGTGCCTCCCATTATTTCTCATTAGCAATGCTCTTCTTTTGCTTCATCCTTAATAACTACATTCGTTATGAAAAAAATGCCCATGGACCATCTATAACATGACTTCATTCCATTTAACAAACAATGGAGTCCTTGATCTTGAATTTCGTTTCTTATTGATATTAATTGTGGAATTCAAAATTAGAGAGTGCCTCCCATCATTTCTCATTAGCAATGCTCTTCTTCCAAACACACCTTTGGACACATTGATCATGAAATTAACACATCTGGCTAAACAACCTAGTATATTGATTGAATCAAACAAGAATAAACACTTTTAAAACTCTAAATCCATTTAAATCCATTAGTCAAAGGAGTTATTCATCATGGTATGCATTCCGTACAAATGTCAACTGGATTAATTTTGAAATAATGAGACAATCTATTCACCTCATGTGAATTATGCTCCTCATATTGTTACCAAGACTATTTTTCCTGCAATAACTTTCAAATTACATTTTGCTTCTTCCTTAATGACGATATTCATTATGAAAAAAATGCCCATGGACTATTTATAATAGGAATTCATTGAATTTATCAAACAATGGAGTGCTTGATCTTGAATTTCATTATTATTGATATTAATTGTTGAATTCAAAATTAGAGAGTGCCTCGTATCATTTCTTATTAGCAAGGCCCCTCTTTTGACTCCAAACACACTTTTTGACACATTGATAATGAAATTAACACATGTGGCTAAACAACCTAGTATATTGATTGAATCAAACAAGTATAAACGCCATTAAAACTCTAAATCCATTTAAATCCATCAGTCAAAGGAGTCATTCATCATGGTATGCATTCTGTACAAATGTCAACTGATTTAATTCTGAAATAATAAGACATTCTATTCACCTTATGTGAATTATGCTCCTCATATTGTTGCCAAGACTATTTTTCATGCAATAACTTTCAAATTACATTTTGGTTCTTCCTTAATGACGATATTCATTATGAAAACAATGCCCATGGACCATCAATAACATGAATTCATTCAATTTAACAAACAATGGTGTCCTTGATCTTGAATTTCATTTCCTTTTGATATTAATTGTGGAATTCAAAATTAGAGAGTGCCTCCCATTATTTCTCATTAGCAATGCTCTTCTTTTGACTCCAAACACACCTTTTAACATATTGATCATGATATTAACACATGTGGCTAAACAACCAAGTATATTGATCGAATCAAACAAGTATAAACACCATTAAAACTCTAAATCCATTTAAATCCATCAGTCAAAGGAGTCATTCATCATGGTATGCATTCCGTACAAATTCGAACTGGATTAATTTTGAAATGATGAGACATTCTATTCACCTCATGTGAATTATACTCCTCATTTTGTTACTAAGACAATTTCACATCCAATAACTTTGAAGTTACATTTTGCTTCTTCCTTAATGACGATCTTCATTATGAAAACAATGCCCATGGACCATCTATAACATGAATTCATTCAATTTAACAAACAATGGTGTCCTTGATCTTGAATTTCATTTCTTTTTGATATTAATTGTGGAATTCAAACTTAGAGAGTGCCTCCCATCATTTCTTATTAGGAAGGCTCCTCTTTTGACTCCAAACACACTTTTTGACACATTAATAATGAAATGAACACATGTGGATAAACAACCTAGTATATTGATTGAATCAAACAAGTATAAACACCATTAAAACTCCAAATCCATTTAAATCCATCAGTCAAAGGAGTCATTCATCATGGTATGCATTCCGTAGAAATGTCAACTGGTTTAATTATGAAATAATGAGACATTCTATTCACCTCATGTGAATTATGCTCCTCATATTGTTACCAAGACTATTTTTCATGCAATAACATTCAAATTACATTTTGCTTCGTCTTTAATGATGATATTCATTATGAAAAAAAAAAAAGCCCATCGACCATCTATAACAGGAATTCATTCAATTTATCAAACAATGGAGTGCTTGAATTTGAATTTCATTTCTTATTGATATTAATGATGGAATTCAAAAGTAGAGAGTGCCTCCCATCATTTCTTATTAGCAAGGCTCCTCTTTTGACTCCAAACACACTTTTTCACACATTGATCATAAAATTAACACATGTGGCTAAACAACCTAGTATATTGATTTCATCAAACAAGTATAAACACCATTAAAATTCTAAATCCATTTAAATCCATAAGTCAAAGGAGTCATTGATCATGTTATGCATTTCGTACAAATGTGAACTGGTTTAATTCTGAAATAAGAAGATATTCTATTCCCCTCCTGTGAATTATGCTCCTCATATTGTTACCAAGACTATTTTTCATGCAATAACTTTCAAATTACATCTTGCTTCTTCCCTAATAACGATATTCATTACGAAAAAAATGCCCATGCACCATCTATAACATGAATTCATTCAATTTAACAAACAATGATGTCCTTGATCTTGAATTTCATTTCTTATTGATATTAATTGTGGAATTCAAAATTAGAAAGTGCCTCCCATCATTTCTCATTAGCAATGCTCTTCTTCTGACTCCAAACACACCTTTGCACACATTGATCATGAAATTAACACATGTGGCTAAACAACCAAGTATATTGATTGAATCAAACCAGTATAAACACCATTAAAACTCTAAATTTATTTAAATTCATCTGCCAAAGGATTCATTCATAATGGTATGCATTCTGTACTAATGTCAACTGGTTTTATTCTTAAATACTAAGACATTCTATTCACCTCATGTGAATTAAGCTCCTCATATTGTTACCAAGACTATTTTTCGTGCAATAACTTTCAAATTACATTTTGTTTCTTCCTTAATGACTATATTCATTATGAAAAAAATGCCCATGGACCATCTATAACATGAATTTATTGAATTTTAAAATAATTAAGTGCTTGATCTTGAATTTCACTTCTTATTGATATTAATTGTTGACTTCAAAATAAGAGAGTGCCTCCCATCATTTCACATTATCAAGGCTCCTATTTTGACTCCAAACACAATTTTTCACACATTGATCATAAAATTAACACATGTGGCTAAACAATCTAGTATATTGATTGAATCAAACAACTATAAACACTATTAAAACTCTAAATCCATTTAAATCCATCAGTCAAAGGAGTCATTCATCACGGTATGCATTTTGTACAAATGTGAACTGGTTTAATTCTAAAATAATGAGATATTCTATTCAACTCATGTGAATTATGCTCCTCATTTTGTTACCAAGACTATTTTGCATGCAATAACTTTCAAATTACATTTTACTTCGTCCATAATGACGATATTCATTATTAAAAAAATGCCCATGGACCATTTATAACATGAATTCATTCAATTTATCAAACAATGGAGTGCTTGATCTTGAATTTCATTTCTTATTGATATTAATTGTGGAATTCAAAATTAGAGAGTGCCTCCCATCATTTCTTAATGGCAAGGCTCCTCTTTTTACTCCAAACACACTTTTTGACACATTGATAATGAAATTAACACATGTGGCTAAACAACCTAGTATATTGATTGAATCAAAGCAGTATAAACACCATTAAAACTCTAAATCCATTGAAATCCATCAGTCAAAGGAGTCATTCATCATGTTATGCATTCCGAACAAATGTGAACTGGTTTAATTCTGAAATAATAAGATATTCTATTCACCTCATGTGAATTAGGCTTCTCTTATTGTTACCAAGACTATTTTTCATGCAATAACTTTCAAATTACATTTTTCTTCTACCTTAGTGACTATAGTCATTATGAAAAAAATGACTAAGGACGATTTATAACCCTAATTCATTCAATTTTACAAACAATGGAGTGGTTGATGTTGAATTTCATTTGTTATTAATATTATTTATTGAATTCAAAATAAGAGAGTCCCTCCCATCATTTCTCTTTACAAAGCCTCGTCTTTTGACTCCAAACACACTTTTTGACACATTGATAATGAAATTAACACATGTGGCTCAACAACATAGTATATTGATTGAATTAAACAAGTATAAACACCATTAAAACTCTAAATCCATTCAAATCCATCTGTCGAAGGAGTCATTCATCATGGTATGCATTCCGTACAAATGTGAACTGGATTAATATTGAAATAATAAGACATTCTATTCACCTCATGTGAATTATGCTCCTCATATTGTTACCAAGACAATTTTTCATGCAATAACTTTTAAATTCATTTTGCTTCTTCCTTAATGACGATATTCGTTATGAAAAAATTGCCCATGGACCATTTTTAATAGGAATTAATTCAACTTATCAAGCAATGGAGTGCTTGAACTTGAATTTCATTTCTTATTGATATTAATTGTGGAATTGAAAATTAGACAGTGCCTCCCATCATTTCTTATTAGCAAGGCTCCTCTTTTGACTCCAAACACACTTTTTGACGCATTGATAATGAAATTAACACGTGGCTAAACAACCTAGTATATTGATTGAATAAAACCAGTATAAACACCATTAAAACTCTAAATCCATTTCAATCCGTCATTCAAAGGAGCCATTTATCACGGCTTGCATTTCGTACAAATGTGAATTGTATTAATTCTTAAATCATAAGTCATTCTAATAACCTTATGTGAATTAGGCTCCTCTTATTGTTACCAGGACTATTTTTCATGCATTAACCTTGAAATTAAATTTTGCTTCATCCTTAATAACTATATTCGTTATGAAAAAAATGCCCATGGACCATCTATAACATGACTTCATTCCATTTAACAAACAATGGAGTCCCATGGACTATTTATAACAGGAATTCTTTCAATTTATCAAACAATGGTGTGCTTGATCTTGAATTTCATTTCTTATTGATATTAATTGTGGAATTCAAAATTAAAGAGTGCCTCCCATCATTTCTTATTAGCAAGGCTCCTTTTTTGACTCCAAACACACTTTTTGACACATTGATCATAAAATTAACACATGTGGCTAAACAATCTAGTATACTGATTGAATCAAACAAGTATAAACACCATTGAAACTCTAAATTGATTTAAATCCATTAGTCAAAGGAGTCATTCATCATGGTATGCATTCCGTACAAATGTGAACTGGATTAATTTTGAAATAATAAGACATTCTATTCACCTCAAGTGAATTATGCTCCTCAGATTGTTACCAAGACTATTTTTCATGCAATAACTTTCAAATTACATTTTGCTTCTTCCTTAATGACGATATTGATTATGAAAACAATGCCCATGGACTATCTATAACATGAATTCATTCAATTTAACAAACAATGCTGTCCTTGATCTTGAATTCCATTTCTTATTGATATTAATTGTGGAATTCAAAATTAGAGAGTGCCTCCCATCATTTCTCATTAGCAAGGCTACTCTTTAGACTCCAAACACACTTTTTGACACATTGATAATGAAATTAACACATGTGGCTAAACAACCTAGTATGTTGATTGAATCAAACAAGTATAAACACCATTAAAACTCTAAATCCATTTAAATCCATCAGTCAAAGGAGTCATTCATCATGGTAAGTATTCCGTACAAATGTGAACTGGTTTAATTCTGAAATAATAAGACATTCTATTCACCTCATGTGAATTATGCTCCTCATATTATTACTAAGACTATTTTTCATGCAATAACATTCAAATTATATTTTGCGTCTTCCTTAATGATGATATTCAATATGAAGAAAAAGCCCATGGACCATCTATAACAGGAATTAATTCAATTCATCAAACAACGGAGTCCATGAACTGGAATTTCATTTCTTATTGTTATTAATTGTGGAATTCAAAATTAGAGAGTGCCTCCCATCATTTCTTATTAGCAAGGCTCCTTTTTTGACTCCAAACACACTTTTTGACACATTGATCATAAAATTAACACATGTGGCTAAACAATCTAGTATACTGATTGAATCAAACAAGTATAAACACCATTGAAACTCTAAATCCATTCAAATACATCTATCAAAGGAGTCATTCATCATGGTATGCATTCCGTACAAATGTGAACTGGATTAATTTTGAAATAATAAGACATTCTATTCACCTCAAGTGAATTATGCTCCTCAGATTGTTACCAAGACTATTTTTCCTGCAATAACTTTCAAATTACATTTTGCTTCTTCCTTAATGACGATATTGATTATGAAAACACTGCCCATGGACTATCTATAACATGAATTCATTCAATTTAACAAACAATGTTGTCCTTGATCTTGAATTCCATTTCTTATTGATATTAATTGTGGAATTCAAAATTAGAGAGTGCCTCCCATCATTTCTCATTAGCAAGGCTACTCTTTAGACTCCAAACACACTTTTTGACACATTGATAATGAAATTAACACATGTGGCTAAAAAACCTAGTATGTTGATTGAATCAAACAAGTATAAACACCATTAAAACTCTAAATCCATTTAAATCCATCAGTCAAAGGAGTCATTCATCATGGTATGCATTCCGTACAAATGTGAACTGGTTTAATTCTGAAATAATAAGACATTCTATTCACCTCATGTGAATTATGCTCCTCATATTGTTACCAAGACTATTTTTCATGCAATAACATTCAAATCATATTTTGCGTCTTCCTTAATGACGATATTCATTATGAAGAAAAAGCCCATGGACCATCTATAACAGGAATTAATTCAATTTATCAAACAACGGATTCCATGAACTGGAATTTCATTTCTTATTGTTATTAATCGTGGAATTCAAAATTAGAGAGTGCCTCCCATCATTTCTTATTAGCAAGGGTCCTCTTTTGACTCCAAACACACTTTTTGACACATTGATCATAAAATTAACACATGTGGCTAAACAATCTAGTATACTGATTGAATCAAACAAGTATAAACACCATTGAAACTCTAAATCCATTCAAATCCATCTATCAAAGGAGTCATTCATCATGGTATGCATTCCGTACAAATGTGAACTGGATTAATTTTGAAATAATAAGACATTCTACTCACCTCATGTGAATTTTGCTCCTCATATTGTTACCAAGACAATTTTTCAAGCAATAACTTTTAAATTACATTTTGCTTCTTCCTTAATGACGATATTCATTATGAAAAAAATGCCCATGGACTATTTATATCAGGAATTCTTTCAATTTATCAAACAATGGTGTGCTTGATCTTGAATTTCATTTCTTATTGATATTAATTGTGGAATTCAAAATTAGAGAGTGCCTGCCATCATTTCTTGTTAGCAAGGCTCCTCTTTTGACTCCATACACACTTTTTGACACATTGATTATAAAATTAACACATGTGGCTAAACAATCTAGTATAATGATTGAATCAAACAAGTATAAACACCATTGAAACTCTAAATCCATTTAAATTCATCAGTCAAAGGAGTCATTCATCATGGTATGCATTCCGTACAAATGTCAACTGGTTTAACTTTGAAATAATAAGACATTCTATTCACCTCATGTGAATTATGCTCCTCATATTGTTACCAAGACTATTTTTCATGGAATAACTTTCGAATTACATTTTGCCTCTTCCTTAATGACAATATTCATTATGAAGAAAAAGTCCATGGACCATCTATAACAGGAATTAATACAATTTATCAAACAATGGAGTGCATGAACTTAATTTCTTATTGTTATTAATTGTGGAATTCAAAATTAGAGAGTGCCTCCCATCATTTCTTATTAGCAAGGGTCCTCTTTTGACTCCAAACACACTTTTTGACACATTCATCATAAAATTAACACATGTAGCTAAACAATCTAGTATACTGATTAAATCAAACAAGTATAAACACCAATGAAACTCTAAATCCATTTAAATCCATCAGTCAAAGGAGTCATTCATCATGGTATGCATTCCGTACAAATGTCAACTGGTTTAATTCTAAAATAATAAGACATTCTATTCACCTCATGTGAATTGTGCTCCTCATATTGTTACCAAGACTATTTTTCATGCAATAACTTTTAAATTACATTTTGCGTCTTCCTTAATGACGATATTCATTATGAAGAAAACGCCCATGGACCATCTATAACAGGAATTAATTCAATTTATTAAACAACGGAGTGCATGAACTGGAATTTCATTTCTTATTGTTATTAATTGTGGAATTCAAAATTTGAGAGTGCCTCCCATCATTTCTCATTAGCAAGGCTCCTGTTTTGACTCCAAACACACTTTTTGACACATTGATAATGAATTTAACACATGTGGCTAAACAATCTAGTATCCTGATTGAATCAAACAAGTATAAACACCATTAAAACTTTAAATCGATTTAAATCCATCAGTCAAAGGAGTCATTCATGATGGTATGCATTCCATACAAATGTGAACTGGATTAATTTTGAAATAATAAGACATTCTATTCACCTCAAGTGAATTATGCTCTTCAGATTGTTACCAAGACTATTTTTCATGCAATAACTTTCAAATTACATTTTGCTTCTTCCTTAATGACGATATTCACTATGAAAACAATGCCCATGGACTATCTATAACATGAATTCATTCAATTTAACAAACAATGGTGTCCTTGATCTTGAATTCCATTTCTTATTGATATTAATTGTGGAATTCAAAATTAGAAAGTGCCTCCCATCATTTCTCATTAGCAAGGCCCCTCTTTTGACTCCAAACACACTTTTTGACAAATTGATAATGAAATTAACACATGTGGCTAAACAACCTAGTATGTTGATTGAATAAAACAAGTATAAACACCATTAAAACTCTAAATCCATTCAAATCCATCTGTCAAAGGAGTCATTCATCATGGTATGCATTCCGTAGAAATGTGAATTGGATGAATTTTGAAATAATAAGACATTCTATTCACCGCATGTGAATTATGCTCCTCAAATTGTTACCAAGACAATTTTTCATGCAATAACTTTTAAATTACATTTTGCTTCTTCCTTAATGACAATATTCATTATGAAAAAAAAAAATGCCCATGGACAATTTATAATAGGAATTGTTTCAATTTATCAAACAATGGAGTGCTTGCTCTTGAATTTCATTTCTTATTGATATTAATTGTGGAATTCAAAATTAGAGAGTGCCTCCCATCATTTCTTATTAGCAAGCCTCCTCTTTTGACTCCAAACACACTTTTTGACACATTGATCATAAAATTAACACATATGGCAAAACAATCTTGTGTACTGATTAAATCAAACAAGTATGAACACCATTAAAACTCTAAATCGATTTAAATCCATCAGTCAAAGGAGTCATTCATCATGGTATGCATTCCGTACAAATGTAAACTGGTTTAATTCTGAAATAATAATACATTCTATTCACCTCATGTGAATTATGCTCCTTAGATTGTTACCAAGACAATTTTTCATGCAATAACTTTTAAATTACATTTTGCTTCTTCCTTAATGACGATATTCATTATGAAAAAAATGTCCATGGACTATTTATAATAGGAATTCTTTCAGTTTATCAAACAATGGAGTGCTTGATCTTGAATTTCATTTCTTATTGATATTAATTGTGGGATTCAGAATTAGAGAGTGCCTCCCATCATTTCTTATTAGCAAGGCTCCTCTTTTGAGTCCAAACACACTTTTTGACACATTGATCATAAAATTAACACATGTGGCTAAACAATCTAGTATACTGATTGAATCAAACAAGTATAAACACCATTGAAACTCTATATCCATTCAAATCCATCTGTCAAAGGAGTCATTCATCATGGTATGCATTCCGTACAAATGTGAACTGGATTAATTTTGAAATAATAAGACATTCTATTCACCTCATGTGAATTATGCTCCTCATATTGTTACCAAGACAATTTTTCATGCAACAACTTTCAAATTACATTTTGCTTCTTCTTTAATGACGATATTGATTATGAAAACAATGCCCATGCACTATTTATAACAGGAATTGTTTCAATTTATCAAACAACGGAGTGGTTGATCTTGAATTTCATTTCTTATTGATATTAATTGTGGAATTCAAAATTAGAAAGTGCCTCCCATCATTTCTCATTAGCAAGGCCCCTCTTTTGACTCCAAACACACTTTTTGACAAATTGATAATGAAATTAACACATGTGGCTAAACAACCTAGTATGTTGATTGAATAAAACAAGTATAAACACCATTAAAACTCTAAATCCATTCAAATCCATCTGTCAAAGGAGTCATTCATCATGGTATGCATTCCGTAGAAATGTGAATTGGATGAATTTTGAAATAATAAGACATTCTATTCACCGCATGTGAATTATGCTCCTCAAATTGTTACCAAGACAATTTTTCATGCAATAACTTTTAAATTACATTTTGCTTCTTCCTTAATGACAATATTCATTATGAAAAAAATGCCCATGGACAATTTATAATAGGAATTGTTTCAATTTATCAAACAATGGAGTGCTTGCTCTTGAATTTCATTTCTTATTGATATTAATTGTGGAATTCAAAATTAGAGAGTGCCTCCCATCATTTCTTATTAGCAAGCCTCCTCTTTTGACTCCAAACACACTTTTTGACACATTGATCATAAAATTAACACATATGGCAAAACAATCTTGTGTACTGATTAAATCAAACAAGTATGAACACCATTAAAACTCTAAATCGATTTAAATCCATCAGTCAAAGGAGTCATTCATCATGGTATGCATTCCGTACAAATGTAAACTGGTTTAATTCTGAAATAATAATACATTCTATTCACCTCATGTGAATTATGCTCCTTAGATTGTTACCAAGACAATTTTTCATGCAATAACTTTTAAATTACATTTTGCTTCTTCCTTAATGACGATATTCATTATGAAGAAAAAGCCCATGGACCATCTATAACAGGAATTAATTCAATTTATCAAACAACGGAGTGCATGAACTGGAATTTCATTTCATATTGTTATTAATTGTGGAATTCAAAATTAGAGAGTGCCTCCCATCATTTCTTATTAGCAAGGCTCCTCTTTTGACTCCAAACACACTTTTTGACACATTGATAATGAAATTAACACATGTGGCTAAACAACCTACTATGTTCATTGAATCAAACAAGTATAAACACAATTAAAACTCTATATCCATTCAAATCCATCTGTCAAAGGAGTCATTCATCATGGTATGCATTCCGTACAAATGTGAACTGGATTAATTTTGAAATAATAAGACATTCTATTCACCTCATGTGAATTATGCTCCTCATATTGTTACCAAGACAATTTTTCATGCAACAACTTTCAAATTACATTTTGCTTCTTCTTTAATGACGATATTGATTATGAAAACAATGCCCATGCACTATTTATAACAGGAATTGTTTCAATTTATCAAACAACGGAGTGGTTGATCTTGAATTTCATTTCTTATTGATATTAATTGTGGAATTCAAAATTAGAGAGTGCCTCCCATCATTTCTAATTAGCAAGGCTCCTCTTTTGACTCCAAACACACTTTTTGACACATTGATAATGAAATTAACACATGTGGCTAAACAACCTAGTATGTTGATTAAATCAAACAAGTATAAACACCATTAAAACTCTAAATCCATTCAAATCCATCTGTCAAAGGAGTCATTCATCATGGTATGCATTCCGTACAAATGTGAACTGGATTAATTTTGAAATAATAAGTCATTCTACTCACCACATGTGAATTTTGCTCCTCATATTGTTACGAAGACAATTTTTCATGCAACAACTTTCAAATTACATTTTGCTTCTTCCTTAATGACGATATTGATTATGAAAACAATGCCCATGGACTATCTATAACATGAATTCATTCAATTTAACAAACAATGGTGTCCTTGATCTTGAATTCCATTTCTTTTTGATATTAATTGTGGAATTCAAAATTAGAGAGTGCCTCCCATCATTTCCCATTAGCAAGGCTCCTCTTTTGACTCCAAACACACTTTCTGACACATTGATAATGAAATTAACACATATGGCTAAACAACCTAGTATGTTGATTGAATCAAACAAGTATAAACAAAATTAAAACTCTAAATCCATTCAAATCCATCTGTCAAAGGAGTCATTCATCATGGTATGCATTCCGTACAAATGTGAACTGGATTAATTTTGAAATAATAAGTCATTCTACTCACCACATGTGAATTTTGCTCCTCATATTGTTACGAAGACAATTTTTCATGCAACAACTTTCAAATTACATTTTGCTTCTTCCTTAATGACGATATTGATAATGAAAACAATGCCAATGGACTATCTATAACATGAATTCATTCAATTTAACAAACAATGGTGTCCTTGATCTTGAATTCCATTTCTTTTTGATATTAATTGTGGAATTCAAAATTAGAGAGTGCCTCCCATCATTTCCCATTAGCAAGGCTCCTCTTTTGACTCCAAACACACTTTCTGACACATTGATAATGAAATTAACACATATGGCTAAACAACCAAGTATGTTGATTGAATCGAACAAGTTTAAACACCGTTAAAACTCTAAATCCATTCAAATCCATCTGTCAAAGGAGTCATTCATCATGGTATGCATTCCGTACAAATGTGAACTGGATTAATTTTGAAATAATAAGACATTCTATTCACCTCATGTGAATTATGCTCCTCATATTGTTACCAAGACAATTTTTCACGCAAAAACTTTTAAATTACATTTTGCTTCTTCCTTACTGACGATATTCATTATGAAAAAAATGCCCATGCACTATTTATAACAGGAATTGTTTCAATTTATCAAACAACGGAGTGCTTGATCTTGAATTTCATTTCTTATTGATATTAATTGTGGAATTCAAAATTAGAGAGTGCCTCCCATCATTTCTTATTAGCAAGGCTCCTCTTTTGACTCCAAACACACTTTTTGACACATTGATAATGAAATTAACACATGTGGCTAAACAACCTAGTATGTTGATTAAATCAAACAAGTATAAACACAATTAAAACTCTATATCCATTCAAATCCATCTGTCAAAGGAGTCATTCATCATGGTATGCATTCCGTACAAATGTGAACTGGATTAATTTTGAAATAATAAGACATTCTATTCACCTCATGTGAATTATGCTCCTCATATTGTTACCAAGACAATTTTTCATGCAACAACTTTCAAATTACATTTTGCTTCTTCTTTAATGACGATATTGATTATGAAAACAATGCCCATGCACTATTTATAACAGGAATTGTTTCAATTTATCAAACAACGGAGTGCTTGATCTTGAATTTCATTTTTTATTGATATTAATTGTGGAATTCAAAATTAGAGAGTGCCTCCCATCATTTCTTATTAGCAAGGCTCCTCTTTTGACTCCAAACACACTTTTTGACACATTGATCATAAAATTAACACATGTGGCTAAACAATCTTGTATACTGATTAAATCAAACAAGTATAAACACCATTAAAACTTTAAATCCATTTAAATCCATTAGTCAAAGGAGTCATTCATGATGGTATGCATTCCATAAAAATGTGAACTGGATTAATTTTGAAATAATAAGACATTCTATTCACCTCAAGTGAATTATGCTCCTCAGATTGTTACCATGACTATTTTTCATGCAACAACTTTCAAATTACATTTTGCTTCTTCCTTAATGACGATATTGATTATGAAAACAATGCCCATGGACTATCTATAACATGAATTCATTCAATTTAACAAACAATGGTGTCCTTGATCTTGAAGTCCATTTCTTATTGATATTAATTGTGGAATTCAAAATTAGAGAGTGCCTCCCATCATTTCCCATTAGCAAGGCTCCTCTTTTGACTCCAAAACACTTTCTGACACATTGATAATGAAATTAACACAAATGGCTAAACAACCTAGTATGTTGATTGAATCAAACAAGTTTAAACACCGTTAAAACTCTAAATCCATTCAAATCCATCTGTCAAAGGAGTCATTCATCATGGTATGCATTCCGTACAAATGTGAACTAGATTAATTTTCAAATAATAAGACATTCTATTCACATCATGTGAATTATGCTCCTCATATTGTTACCAAGACAATTTTTCATGCAATAACTTTTAAATTACATTTTGCTTCTTCCTTAATGACGATATTAATTATGAGAAAAAAGCCCATGGACTATTTATAATAGGAATTCTTTCAATTTATCAAACAATGGTGTGCTTGATCTTGAATTTCATTTCTTATTGATATTAATTGCGGAATTCAAGATTAGAGAGTGCCTCCCATCATTTCTTATTAGCAAGGCTCCTCTTTGGACTCCAAACACACTTTTTGACTCATTGATCATGAAATTAATACATGAGGCTAAACAATCTAGTATATTGATTGAATCAAACGAATATAAACACCATTAAAACTCTAAATCCATTTAAATCCATCAGTCAAAGGACTCATTCATCATGGTATGCATTCCGTACAAATGTCAACTGGTTTAATTCAGAAATAATAAGACATTCTATTCACCTCATGTGAATTATGCTCCTCATATTGTTACCAACACTATTTTTCATGCAATAACTTTCAAATTACATTTTGCGTCTTCCTTAATGACGATATTCATTATGAAGAAAAAGCCCATGGACCATCTATAACAGGAATTAATTCAATTTATCAAACAACGAAGTGCATGAACTGGAATGTCATTTCTTATTGTTATTAATTGTGGAATTCAAAATTAGAGAGTGCCTCCCATCATTTCTTATTAGCAAGGCTCCTGTTTTGACTCCAAACACACTTTTTGACACATTGATCATAAAATTAACACATGTGGCTAAACAATCTAGTATACTGATTGAATCAAACAAGTATAAACACCATTGAAACTCTAAATCCATTTAAATCCATCAGTCAAAGGAGTCATTCATCATGGTATACATTCTGTATAAATGTCAACTGGTTTAATTCTAAAAGAATAAGACATTCTATTCACCTCATGTGAATTATGCTCCTCATATTGTTACCAAGACTATTTTTCATGCAATAACTTTTAAATTACATTTTGCTTCTTCCTTAATGACGATATTGATTATGAAAACAATGCCCATGGACTATCTATAACATGAATTCATTCAATTTAACAAACAATGGTGTCCTTGATCTTGAATTCCATTTCTTATTGATATTAATTGTGGAATTCAAAATTAGAGAGTGCCTCCAATCATTGCCCATTAGCAAGGCTCCTCTTTTGACTCGAAACACACTTTCTGACACATTGATAATGAAATTAACACATATGGCTAAACAACCTAGTATGTTGATTGAATCAGACAAGTTTAAACACCGTTAAAACTCTAAATCCATTCAAATCCATCTGTCAAAGGAGTCATTCATCATGGTATGCATTCCGTACAAATGTGAACTGGATTAATTTTGAAATAATAAGACATTCTATTCACATCATGTGAATTATGCTCCTCATATTGTTACCAAGACAATTTTTCATGCAATAACTTTTAAATTACATTTTGCTTCTTCCTTAATGACGATATTCATTATGAAAAAAATGCCCATGGACTATTTATAACAGGAATTCTTTCAATTTATCAAACAATGGAGTGCTTGATCTTGAATTTCATTTCTTATTGATATTATTTGTGCGATTCAAAATTAGAGAGTGCCTCCCATCATTTCTTATTAGCAAGGCTCCTCTTTTGACTCCAAACACACTTTTTGACACATTGATCATAAAATTAACACATGTGGCTAAACAATCTAGTATACTGATTGAATCAAACAAGTATAAACACCATTGAAACTCTAAATCCATTTAAATCCATCAGTCAAAGGAGTCATTCATCATGGTATACATTCCGTATAAATGCCAACTGGTCTAATTCTGAAAGAATAAGACATTCTATTCACCTCTTGTGAATTATGCTCCTCATATTGTTACCAAGACTATTTTTCATGCAATAACTTTTAAATTACATTTTGCTTCTTCCTTAATGACGATATTCATTATGAAAAAAATGCCCATGGACTATTTATAACAGGAATTCTTTCAATTTATCAAACAATGGAGTTCTTGATCTTGAATTTTATTTCTTATTGTTATTAATTGTGGAATTCAAAATTAGAGAGTGCCTCCCATATTTCTCATTAGCAAGGCTCCTCTTCTGACTCCAAACACACTTTTTGACACATTGATAATGAATTTAACACATGTCGCTACACAACCTAGTATGTTGATTGAATCAAACAAGTATAAACACCATTGAAACTCTAAATCCATTCAAATCCATCTGTCAAAGGAGTCATTCATCATGGTATGCATTCCGTACAAATTTGAACTGGATTAATTTTGAAATAATAAGACATTCTATTCACCTCATGTGAATTATGCTCCTCATATTGTTACCAAGACAATTTTTCATGCAATAACTTTTAAATTACATTTTGCTTCTTCCTTAATGACGATATTGATTATGAAAACAATGCTCATGGACTATCTATAACATGAATTCATTCAATTTAACAAACAATGGTGTCCTTGATCTTGAATTTCATTTCTTATTGATATTAATTGCGGAATTCAAGATTAGAGAGTGCCTCCCATCATTTCTTATTAGCAAGGCTCCTCTTTTGACTCCAAACACACTTTTTGACTCATTGATCATGAAATTAACACATGAGGCTAAACAATCTAGTATATTGATTGAATCAAACAAATATAAACACTATTAAAACTCTAAATCCATTTAAATCCATCAGACAAAGGAGTCATTCATCATGGTATGCATTCCGTACAAATGTGAACTGGTTTAATTATGAAATAATGAGATATTCTATTCACCTCATGTGAATTATGCTCCTCATTTTGTTACCAAGACAATTTTTCATGCAATAACTTTGAAATTCATTTTGCTTCTTCCTTAATGACGATATTCGTTATGAAAAAATTGCCCATGGACCATTTTTAATAGGAATTCATTCAACTTATCAAGCAATGGAGTGCTTGAACTTGAATTTCATTTCTTATTGATATTAATTGTGGAATTGAAAATTAGACAGTGCCTCCCATCATTTCTTATTAGCAAGGCTCCTCTTTTGACTCCAAACACACTTTTTGATACATTGATAATGAAATTAACATGTGGCTAAACAACCTAGTATATTGATTGAATAAAACCAGTATAAACACCATTAAAACTTTAAATCCATTTCAATCCGTCATTCAAAGGAGCCATTTATCACGGCTTGCATTTCGTACAAATGTGAATTGAATTAATTCTTAAATCATAAGTCATTCTAATAACCTCATGTGAATTAGGCTCCTCTTATTGTTACCAGGACTATTTTTTGTCACATTCATAATGAAATTAACACATGTGGCTAAACAACCTAGTATATTGATTGAATCAAACAAGTATAAACGCCATTAAAACTCTAAATCCATTTAAATCCATCAGTCAAAGGAGTCATTCATCATGGTATGCATTCTGTACAAATGTCAACTGGTTTAATTCTGAAATAATAAGACATTCTATTCACTTCATGTGAATTATGCTCCTCATATTGTTGCCAAGACTATTTTTCATGCAATAACTTTCAAATTACATTTTGGTTCTTCCTTAATGACGATATTCATTATGAAAACAATGCCCATGGACCATCTATAACATGAATTCATTCAATTTAACAAACAATGGTGTCCTTGATCTTGAATTTCATTTCCTTTTGATATTAATTGTGGAATTCAAAATTAGAGAGTGCCTCTCATTATTTCTCATTAGCAATGCTCTTCTTTTGACTCCAAACACACCTTTTAACATATTGATCATGATATTAACACATGTGGCTAAACAACCAAGTATATTGATCGAATCAAACAAGTATAAACACCATTAAAACTCTAAATCCATTTAAATCCATCAGTCAAAGGAGTCATTCATCATGGTATGCATTCCGTACAAATTTGAACTGGATTAATTTTGAAATGATGAGACATTCTATTCACCTCATGTGAATTATACTCCTCATTTTGTTACTAAGACAATTTCACATCCAATAACTTTGAAGTTACATTTTGCCTCTTCCTTAATGATGATCTTCATTATGAAAACAATGCCCATGGACCATCTATAACATGAAGTCATTCAATTTAACAAACAATGGTGTCCTTGATCTTGAATTTCATTTCTTTTTGATATTAATTGTGGAATTCAAACTTAGAGAGTGCCTCCCATCATTTCTTATTAGGAAGGCTCCTCTTTTGACTCCAAACACACTTTTTGACACATTAATAATGAAATGAACACATGTGGATAAACAACCTAGTATATTGATTGAATCAAACAAGTATAAACACCATTAAAACTCCAAATCCATTTAAATCCATCAGTCAAAGGAGTCATTCATCATGGTATGCATTCGATAGAAATGTCAACTGGTTTAATTATGAAATAATGAGACATTCTATTCACCTCATGTGAATTATGCTCCTCATATTGTTACCAAGACTATTTTTCATGCAATAACATTCAAATTACATTTTGCTTCGTCTTTAATGACGATATTCATTATGAAAAAAAAAGCCCATCGACCATCTATAACAGGAATTCATTCAATTTATCAAACAATGGAGTGCTTGAATTTGAATTTCATTTCTTATTGATATTAATGATGGAATTCAAAAGTAGAGAGTGGCTCCCATCATTTCTTATTAGCAAGGCTCCTCTTTTGACTCCAAACACACTTTTTCACACATTGATCATAAAATTAACACATGTGGCTAAACAACCTAGTATATTGATTTAATCAAACAAGTATAAACACCATTAAAATTCTAAATCCATTTAAATCCATAAGTCAAAGGAGTCATTGATCATGTTATGCATTTCGTACAAATGTGAACTGGTTTAATTCTGAAATAAGAAGATATTCTATTCCCCTCCTGTGAATTATGCTCCTCATATTGTTACCAAGACTATTTTTCATGCAATAACTTTCAAATTACATCTTGCTTCTTCCCTAATAACGATATTCATTACGAAAAAAATGCCCATGCACCATCTATAACATGAATTCATTCAATTTAACAAACAATGGTGTCCTTGATCTTGAATTTCATTTCTTATTGATATTAATTGTGGAATTCAAAATTAGAGAGTGCCTCCCATCATTTCTCATTAGCAATGCTCTTCTTCTGACTCCAAACACACCTTTGCACACATTGATCATGAAATTAACACATGTGGCTAAACAACCAAGTATATTGATTGAATCAAACCAGTATAAACACCATTAAAACTCTAAATTTATTTAAATTCATCTGGCAAAGGATTCATTCATAATGGTATGCATTCTGTACTAATGTCAACTGGTTTTATTCTTAAATACTAAGACATTCTATTCACCTCATGTGAATTAAGCTCCTCATATTGTTACCAAGACCATTTTTCGTGCAATAACTTTCAAATTACATTTTGTTTCTTCCTTAATGACTATATTCTTTATGAAAAAAATGCCCATGGACCATCTATAACATGAATTTATTGAATTTTACAAATAATTAAGTGCTTGATCTTGAATTTCACTTCTTATTGATATTAATTGTTGACTTCAAAATAAGAGAGTGCCTCCCATCATTTCTCATTATCAAGGCTCCTATTTTGACTCCAAACACAATTTTTCACACATTGATCATGAAATTAACACATGTGGCTAAACAATCTAGTATATTGATTGAATCAAACAACTATAAACACTATTAAAACTCTAAATCCATCAGTCAAAGGAGTCATTCATCACGGTATGCATTCTGTACAAATGTGAACTGGTTTAATTCTAAAATAATGAGATATTCTATTCACCTCATGTGAATTATGCTCCTCATTTTGTTACCAAGACTATTTTGCATGCAATAACTTTCAAATTACATTTTGCTTCGTCCATAATGACGATATTCATTATTAAAAAAATGCCCATGGACCATTTATAACATGAATTCATTCAATTTATCAAACAATGGAGTGCTTGATCTTGAATTTCATTTCTTATTGATATTAATTGTGGAATTCAAAATTAGAGAGTGCCTCCCATCATTTCTTAATGGCAAGGCTCCTCTTTTTACTCCAAACACACTTTTTGACACATTGATAATGAAATTAACACATGTGGCTAAACAACCTAGTATATTGATTGAATCAAACCAGTATAAACACCATTAAAACTCTAAATCCATTGAAATCCATCAGTCAAAGGAGTCATTCATCATGTTATGCATTCCGAACAAATGTGAACTGGTTTAATTCTGAAATAATAAGATATTCTATTCACCTCATGTGAATTAGGCTTCTCTTATTGTTACCAAGACTATTTTTCATGCAATAACTTTCAAATTACATTTTTCTTCTACCTTAATGACTATAGTCATTATGAAAAAAAAGACTAAGGACCATTTATAACCCTAATTCATTCAATTTTACAAACAATGGAGTGGTTGATGTTGAATTTCATTTGTTATTAATATTATTTATTGAATTCAAAATAAGAGAGTCCCTCCCATCATTTCTCTTTACAAAGGCTCGTCTTTTGACTCCAAACACACTTTTTGACACATTGATAATGAAATTAACACATGTGGCTCAACAACATAGTATATTGATTGAATTAAACAAGTATAAACACCATTAAAACTCTAAATCCATTCAAATCCATCTGTCGAAGGAGTCATTCATCATGGTATGCATTCCGTACAAATGTGAACTGGATTAATATTGAAATAATAAGACATTCTATTCACCTCATGTGAATTATGCTCCTCATATAGTTACCAAGACAATTTTTCATGCAATAACTTTGAAATTCATTTTGCTTCTTCCTTAATGACGATATTTGTTATGAAAAAATTGCCCATGGACCATTTTTAATAGGAATTCATTCAACTTATCAAGCAATGGAGTGCTTGAACTTGAATTTCATTTCTTATTGATATTAATTGTGGAATTGAAAATTAGACAGTGCCTCCCATCATTTCTTATTAGCAAGGCTCCTCTTTTGACTCCAAACACACTTTTTGACACATTGATAATGAAATTAACACGTGGCTAAACAACCTAGTATATTGATTGAATAAAACCAGTATAAACACCATTAAAACTCTAAATCCATTTCAATCCGTCATTCAAAGGAGCCATTTATCACGGCTTGCATTTCGTACAAATGTGAATTGAATTAATTCTTAAATCATAAGTCATTCTAATAACCTCATGTGAATTAGGCTCCTCTTATTGTTACCAGGACTATTTTTCATGCATTAACCTTGAAATTAAATTTTGCTTCATCCTTAATAACTATATTTGTTATGAAAAACATGCCCATGGACCATCTATAACATGACTTCATTCCATTTAACAAACAATGGAGTCCCATGGACTATTTATAACAGGAATTCTTTCAATTTATCAAACAATGGTGTGCTTGATCTTGAATTTCATTTCTTATTGATATTAATTGTGGAATTCAAAATTAGAGAGTGCCTCCCATCATTTCTTATTAGCAAGGCTCCTTTTTTGACTCCAAACACACTTTTTGACACATTGATCATAAAATTAACACATGTGGCTAAACAATCTAGTATACTGATTGAATCAAACAAGTATAAACACCATTGAAACTCTAAATCGATTTAAATCCATTAGTCAAAGGAGTCATTCATCATGGTATGCATTCCGTACAAATGTGAACTGGATTAAATTTGAAATAATAAGACATTCTATTCACCTCAAGTGAATTATGCTCCTCAGATTGTTACCAAGACTATTTTTCATGCAATAATTTTCAAATTACATTTTGCTTCTTCCTTAATGACGATATTGATTATGAAAACAATGCCCATGGACTATCTATAACATGAATTCATTCAATTTAACAAACAATGCTGTCCTTGATCTTGAATTCCATTTCTTATTGATATTAATTGTGGAATTCAAAATTAGAGAGTGCCTCCCATCATTTCTCATTAGCAAGGCTACTCTTTAGACTCCAAACACACTTTTTGACAAATTGATAATGAAATTAACACATGTGGCTAAACAACCTAGTATGTTGATTGAATCAAACAAGTATAAACACCATTAAAACTCTAAATCCATTTAAATCCATCAGTCAAAGGAGTCATTCATCATGGCATGCATTCCGTACAAATGTGAACTGGTTTAATTCTGAAATAATAAGACATTCTATTCACCTCATGTGAATTATGCTCCTCATATTGTTACCAAGACTATTTTTCATGCAATAACATTCAAATTATATTTTGCGTCTTCCTTAATGACGATATTCATTATGAAGAAAAAGCCCATGGACCATCTATAACAGGAATTAATTCAATTTATCAAACAACGGAGTCCATGAACTGGAATTTCATTTCTTATTGTTATTAATTGTGGAATTCAAAATTAGAGAGTGCCTCCCATCATTTCTTATTAGCAAGGGTCCTCTTTTGACTCCAAACACACTTTTTGACACATTGATCATAAAATTAACACATATGGCTAAACAATCTAGTATACTGATTGAATCAAACAAGTATAAACACCATTGAAACTCTAAATCCATTCAAATCCATCTATCTAAGGAGTCATTCATCATGGTATGCATTCCGTACAAATGTGAACTGGATTAATTTTGAAATAATAAGACATTCTATTCACCTCATGTGAATTTTGCTCCTCATATTGTTGCCAAGACAATTTTTCAAGCAATAACTTTTAAATTATATTTTGCTTCTTCCTTAATGACGATATTCATTATGAAAAAATGCCCATGGACTATTTATAACAGGAATTCTTTCAATTTATCAAACAATGGTGTGCTTGATCTTGAATTTCATTTCTTAATGATATTAATTGTGGAATTCAAAATTAGAGAGTACCTCCCATCATTTCTTATTAGCAAGGCTCCTCTTTTGACTCCACACACACTTTTTGACACATTGATTATAAAATTAACACATTTGGCTAAACAATCTAGTATAATGATTGAATCAAACAAGTATAAACACCATTGAAACTCTAAATCCATTTAAATCCATCAGTCAAAGGAGTCATTCATCATGGTATGCATTCCGTACAAATGTCAACTGGTTTAATTTTGAAATAATAAGACATTCTATTCACCTCAAGTGAATTATGCTCCTCAGATTGTTACGAAGACTATTTTTCACGCAATAACTTTCAAATTACATTTTACTTCTTCCTTAATGACGATATTGATTATGAAAACAATGCCCATGGACTATCTATAACGTGAATTCATTCAATTTAACAAACAATGCTGTCCTTGATCTTGAATTCCATTTCTTATTGATATTAATTGTGGAATTCAAAATTAGAGAGTGCCTCCCATCATTTCTCATTAGCAAGGCTACTCTTTAGACTCCAAACACACTTTTTGACACATTGATAATGAAATTAACACATGTGGCTAAACAACCTAGTATGTTGATTGAATCAAACAAGTATAAACACCATTAAAACTCTAAATCCATTTAAATCCATCAGTCAAAGGAGTCATTCATCATGGTATGCATTCTGTACAAATGTGAACTGGTTTAATTCTGAAATAATAAGATATTCTATTCACCTCATGTGAATTATGCTCCTCATATTGTTACCAACACTATTTTTCATGCAATAACATTCAAATTATATTTTGCGTCTTCCTTAATGACGATATTCATTATGAAGAAAAAGCCCATGGACCATCTATAACCGGAATTAATTCAATTTATCAAACAACAGATTCCATGAACTGGAATTTCATTTCTTATTGTTATTAATTGTGGCATTCAAAATTAGAGAGTGCCTCCCATCATTTCTTATTAGCAAGGGTCCTATTTTGACTCCAAACACACTTTTTGACACATTGATCATAAAATTAACACATGTGGCTAAACAATCTAGTATACTGATTGAATCAAACAACTATAAACACCATTGAAACTCTAAATCGATTTAAATCCATTAGTCAAAGGAGTCATTCATCATGGTATGCATTCCGTACAAATGTGAACTGGATTAAATTTGAAATAATAAGACATTCTATTCACCTCAAGTGAATTATGCTCCTCAGATTGTTACCAAGACTATTTTTCATGCAATAATTTTCAAATTACATTTTGCTTCTTCCTTAATCACGATATTGATTATGAAAACAATGCCCATGGACTATCTATAACATGAATTCATTCAATTTAACAAACAATGCTGTCCTTGATCTTGAATTCCATTTCTTATTGATATTAATTGTGGAATTCAAAATTAGAGAGTGCCTCCCATCATTTCTCATTAGCAAGGCTACTCTTTAGACTCCAAACACACTTTTTGACAAATTGATAATGAAATTAACACATGTGGCTAAACAACCTAGTATGTTGATTGAATCAAACAAGTATAAACACCATTAAAACTCTAAATCCATTTAAATCCATCAGTCAAAGGAGTCATTCATCATGGCATGCATTCCGTACAAATGTGAACTGGTTTAATTCTGAAATAATAAGACATTCTATTCACCTCATGTGAATTATGCTCCTCATATTGTTACCAAGACTATTTTTCATGCAATAACATTCAAATTATATTTTGCGTCTTCCTTAATGACGATATTCATTATGAAGAAAAAGCCCATGGACCATCTATAACAGGAATTAATTCAATTTATCAAACAACGGAGTCCATGAACTGGAATTTCATTTCTTATTGTTATTAATTGTGGAATTCAAAATTAGAGAGTGCCTCCCATCATTTCTTATTAGCAAGGGTCCTCTTTTGACTCCAAACACACTTTTTGACACATTGATCATAAAATTAACACATATGGCTAAACAATCTAGTATACTGATTGAATCAAACAAGTATAAACACCATTGAAACTCTAAATCCATTCAAATCCATCTATCTAAGGAGTCATTCATCATGGTATGCATTCCGTACAAATGTGAACTGGATTAATTTTGAAATAAATAAGACATTCTATTCACCTCATGTGAATTTTGCTCCTCATATTGTTGCCAAGACAATTTTTTCAAGCAATAACTTTTAAATTATATTTTGCTTCTTCCTTAATGACGATATTCATTATGAAAAAATGCCCATGGACTATTTATAACAGGAATTCTTTCAATTTATCAAACAATGGTGTGCTTGATCTTGAATTTCATTTCTTAATGATATTAATTGTGGAATTCAAAATTAGAGAGTACCTCCCATCATTTCTTATTAGCAAGGCTCCTCTTTTGACTCCACACACACTTTTTGACACATTGATTATAAAATTAACACATTTGGCTAAACAATCTAGTATAATGATTGAATCAAACAAGTATAAACACCATTGAAACTCTAAATCCATTTAAATCCATCAGTCAAAGGAGTCATTCATCATGGTATGCATTCCGTACAAATGTCAACTGGTTTAATTTTGAAATAATAAGACATTCTATTCACCTCAAGTGAATTATGCTCCTCAGATTGTTACGAAGACTATTTTTCACACGCAATAACTTTCAAATTACATTTTACTTCTTCCTTAATGACGATATTGATTATGAAAAAACAATGCCCATGGACTATCTATAACGTGAATTCATTCAATTTAACAAACAATGCTGTCCTTGATCTTGAATTCCATTTCTTATTGATATTAATTGTGGAATTCAAAATTAGAGAGTGCCTCCCATCATTTCTCATTAGCAAGGCTACTCTTTAGACTCCAAACACACTTTTTGACACATTGATAATGAAATTAACACATGTGGCTAAACAACCTAGTATGTTGATTGAATCAAACAAGTATAAACACCATTAAAACTCTAAATCCATTTAAATCCATCAGTCAAAGGAGTCATTCATCATGGTATGCATTCTGTACAAATGTGAACTGGTTTAATTCTGAAATAATAAGATATTCTATTCACCTCATGTGAATTATGCTCCTCATATTGTTACCAACACTATTTTTCATGCAATAACATTCAAATTATATTTTGCGTCTTCCTTAATGACGATATTCATTATGAAGAAAAAGCCCATGGACCATCTATAACCGGAATTAATTCAATTTATCAAACAACAGATTCCATGAACTGGAATTTCATTTCTTATTGTTATTAATTGTGGCATTCAAAATTAGAGAGTGCCTCCCATCATTTCTTATTAGCAAGGGTCCTATTTTGACTCCAAACACACTTTTTGACACATTGATCATAAAATTAACACATGTGGCTAAACAATCTAGTATACTGATTGAATCAAACAACTATAAACACCATTGAAACTCTAAATCCATTCAAATCCATCTATCAAAGGAGTCATTCATCATGGTATGCATTCCGTACAAATGTGAACTGGATTAATTTTGAAATAATAAGACATTCTACTCACCTAATGTGAATTTTGCTCCTTATATTGTTACCAAGACAATTTTTCAAGCAATAACTTTTAAATTACATTTTGCTTCTTCCTTAATGACGATATTCATTATGAAAAAAATGCCCATGGACTATTTATAACAGGAATTCTTTCAATTTATCAAATAATGGTGTGCTTGATCTTGAATTTCTTATTGATATTAATTGTGGAATTCAAAATTAGAGAGTGACTCCCATCATTTCTTGTTAGCAAGGCTCCTCTTTTGACTCCACACACACTTTTTGACACATTGATTATAAAATTAACACATGTGGCTAAACAATCTAGTATAATGATTGAATCAAACAAGTATAAACACCATTGAAACTCTAAATCCATTTAAATCCATCAGTCAAAGGAGTCATTCATCATGGTATGCATTCCGTACAAATGTGAACTGGTTTAATTTTGAAATAATAAGACATTCTATTCACCTCATGTGAATTATGCTCCTCATATTGTTACCAAGACTATTTTTCATGCAATAACTTTCGAATTACATTTTGCGTCTTCCTTAATGACGATATTCATTATGAAGAAAAAGTCCATGGACCATCTATAACAGGAATTAATTCAATTTATCAAACAACGGAGTGCATGAACTTGAATTTCATTTCTTATTGTTATTAATTGTGGAATTCAAAATTAGAGAGTGCCTCCCATCATTTCTTATAAGCAAGGGTCCTCTTTTGACACCAAACACACTTTTTGACACATTGATCATAAAATTAACACATGTGGCTAAACAATCTAGTATACTGATTAAATCAAACAAGTATAAACACCAATGAAACTCTAAATCCATTTAAATCCATCAGTCAAAGGAGTCATTCATCATGGTATGCATTCCATACAAATGTCAACTGGTTTAATTCTGAAATAATAAGACATTCTATTCACCTCATCTGAATTGTGCTCCTCATATTGTTACCAAGACTATTTTTCATGCAATAACTTTCAAATTACATTTTGCGTCTTCCTTAATGTCGATATTCATTATGAAGAAAATGCCCATGGACCATTTATAACAGGAATTAATTCAATTTATCAAACAACGGAGTGCATGAACTGGAATTTCATTTCTTATTGTTATTAATTGTGGAATTCAAAATTACAGAGTGCCTCCCATCATTTCTCATTTGCAAGGCTCCTGTTTTGACTCCAAACACACTTTTTGACACATTGATAATGAATTTAACACATAAACAATCTAGAATCCTGATTGAATCAAACAAGTATAAACACCATTAAAACTTTAAATCGATTTAAATCCATCAGTCAAAGGAGTCATTCATGATGGTATGCATTCCATACAAATGTGAACTGGATTAATTTTGATATAATAAGACATTCTATTCACCTCAAGTGAATTATGCTCCTTAGATTGTTACCAAGACTATTTTTCATGCAATAACTTTCAAATTACATTTTGCTTCTTCCTTAATGACGATATTGATTATGAAAACAATGCCCATGGACTATCTATAACATGAATTCATTCAATTTAACAAACAATGGTGTCCTTGATCTTGAATTCCATTTCTTATTGATATTAATTGTGGAATTCAAAATTAGAGAGTGCCTCCCATCATTTCTCATTAGCAAGGCTCCTCTTTTGACTCCAAACACACTTTTTGACTCATTGATCATGAAATTAACACATGAGGCTAAACAATCTAGTATATTGATTGAATCAAACAAATATAAACACTATTAAAACTCTAAATCCATTTAAATCCATTAGTCAAAGGAGTGATTCATCATGGTATGCATTCCGTACAAATGTGAACTGGTTTAATTATGAAATAATGAGATATTCTATTCACCTCTTGTGAATTATGCTCCTCATTTTGTTACCAAGACTATTTTGCATGCAATAACTTTCAAATTACATTTTGCTTCTTCCATAATGACGATATTCATTATTAAAAAAATACCCATGGACCATTTATAACATGAATTCATTCAATTTATCAAACAATGGAGTGCTTGATCTTGAATTTTCATTTCTTATTGATATTAATTGTGGAATTCAAAATTAGAGAGTGCCTCCTATTATTTCTTATTGGCAAGGCTCCTCTTTTGACTCCAAACACACTTTTTGACACATTGATCATAAAAGTAACACATGTGGCTAAACAATCTTGCATACTGATTAAATCAAACAAGTATAAACACCATTAAAACTCTAAATCGATTTAAATCCATCAGTCAAAGGAGTCATTCATCATGGTATGCATTCCGTACAAATGTGAACTGGATTAATTTTGAAATAATAAGACATTTTATTCACATCATGTGAATTATGCTCCTCATATTGTTACCAAGACAATTTTTCATGCAATAACTTTTAAATTACATTTTGCTTCTTCCTTAATGACGATATTCATTATGAAAAAAATGCCCAAGGACTATTTATAACAGGAATTCTTTCAATTTATCAAACAATGGTGTGCTTGATCTTGAATTTCATTTCTTATTGATATTAATTGTGCAATTCAAGATTAGAGAGTGCCTCCCATCATTTCTTATTAGCAAGGCTCCTCTTTTGACGCCAAACACACTTTTTGACTCATTGATCATCAAAATTAACACATGAGGCTAAACAATCTAGCATATTGATTGAATCAAACAAATATAAACACTATTAAAACTCTAAATCCATTTAAATCCATCAGTCAAAGGAGTCATTCATCATGGTATTCATTCCGTACAAATGTGAACTGGTTTAATTATGAAATAATGAGATATTCTATTCACCTCTTGTGAATTATGTTCCTCATTTTGTTACCAAGACTATTTTGCATGCAATAACTTTCAAATTACATTTTGCTTCTTCCATAATGATGATATTCATTATTAAAAAAATGCCCATGGACCATTTATAACATGAATTCATTCAATTTATCAAACAATGGAGTGCTTGATCTTGAATTTTCATTTCTTATTGATATTAATTGTGGAATTCAAAATTAGAGAGTGCCTCCTATTATTTCTTGTTGGCAAGGCTCCTCTTTTGACTCCCAACACACTTTTTGACACATTGATCATAAAATTAACACATGTGGCTAAACAATCTTGCATACTGATTAAATCAAACAAGTATAAACACCATTAAAACTCTAAATCGATTTAAATCCATCAGTCAAAGGAGTCATTCATCATGGTATGCATTCCGTACAAATGTGAACTGGTTTAATTCTGAAATAATAATACATTCTATTCACCTCATGTGAATTATGCTTCTCAGATTGTTACCAAGACAATTTCTCATGCAATAACTTTTAAATTACATTTTGCTTCTACCTTAATAATGATAGTCATTATGAAAAAAATGCCCATGGACTATTTATAACAGGAATTCATTCAATTTATCAGACAATGGAGTGCTTGATCTTGAATTTCACTTATTATTGATATTAATTGTTGAATTGAAAATAAGAGAGTGCCTCCCATGATTTCTCATTAGCAAGGCTCCTCTTTTGACTCCAAACACACTTTTTGACACATTGATAATGAAATTAACACATGTGCCTAACCAATCTAGTATCTTGATTGAATCAAACAAGTATAAACACCATTAAAACTTTAAATATATTTAAATCCATCAGTCAAAGGAGTCATTCATGATGGTATGCATTCCATACAAATGTGAACTGGATTAATTTTGAAATAATAAGACATTCTATTCACCTCAAGTGAATTATGCTCCTTAGATTGTTACCAAGACTATTTTTCATGCAATAACTTTCAAATTACATTTCGCTTCTTCCTTAATGACGATATTGATTATGAAAACAATGCCCATGGACTATCTATAACATGAATTCATTCAATTTAACAAACAATGGTGTCCTTGATCTTGAATTCCATTTCTTATTGATATTAATTGTGGAATTCAAAATTAGAGAGTGCCTCCCATCATTTCTCATTAGCAAGGCTCCTCTTTTGACTCCAAACACACTTTTTGACACATTGATAATGAAATTAACACATGTGGCTAAACAACCTAGTATGTTGATTGAATCAAACAAGTATAAACACCATTAAAACTCTAAATCCATTCAAATCCATCTGTCAAAGGAGTCATTCATCATGGTATGCATTCCGTACAAATGTGAACTGGATTAATTTTGAAATAATATGACATTCTATTCACCTCATGTGAATTATGTTCCTCATATTGTTACCAAGACAATTTTTCATGCAATAACTTTTAAATTACATTTTGCTTCTCTCTTAATGACGATATTCATTATGAAAAAAATGCCCATGGACTATTTATAACAGGAATTCTTTCAATTTATCAAACAATGGTGTGCTTGATCTTGAATTTCATTTCTTATTGATATTAATTGTGGAATTCAAGATTAGAGAGTGCCTCCCATCATTTCTTATTAGCAAGGCTCCTCTTTTGACTCCAAACACACTTTTTGACACATTGATCATAAAATTAACACATGTGGCTAAACAATCTAGTATACTGATTGAATCAAACAAGTATAAACACCATTGAAACTCTAAATCCATTTAAATCCATCAGTCAAAGGAGTCATTCATCATGGTATACATTCTGTATAAATGTCAACTGGTTTAATTCTAAAAGAATAAGACATTCTATTCACCTCATGTGAATTATGCTCCTCATATTGTTACCAAGACTATTTTTCATGCAATAACTTTTAAATTACATTTTGCTTCTACCTTAATGACTATAGTCATTATGAAAAAAATGCCCAAGGACCATATATATCCCGAATTCATTCAATTTTATAAACAATGTAGTGGTAAATCTTGAATTCCATTTCTTATTGATATTAATTGTGGAATTCAAAATTAGAGAATGCCTCCCATCATTTCTCATTAGCAAGGCTCCTCTTTTCACTCCAAACACACTTTTTGACACATTGATAATGAAATTAACACATGTGGCTCAACAACATAGTATATTGATTAAATTAAACAAGTATAAACACCATTAAAACTCTAAATCCATTCCAATCCATCTGTCAAAGGAGTCATTCATAATGGTATGCATTCCGTACAAATGTGAACTGGATTAATTTTGAAATAATAAGACATTCTATTCACCTCATGTGAATTATGCTCCTCATATTGTTACCAAGACAATTTTTCATGCAATAACTTTTAAATTCATTTTGCTTCTTCCTTAATGACGATATTCGTTATGAAAAAAATGCCCATGGACCATTTATAACAGGAATTCATTCAACTTATCAAACAATGGAGTGCTTGAACTTGAATTTCATTTCTTATTGATATTAATTGTGGAATTGAAAATTAGACAGTGCCTCCCATCATTTCTTATTAGCAAGGCTCCTCTTTTGACTCCAAACACACTTTTTGACACATTGATAATGAATTTAACACATGTGGCTAAACAACCTAGTATATTGATTGAATCAAACTAGTGTAAACACCATTAAAACTCTAAATCCATTTCAATCCGTCATTCAAAGGAGTCATTTATCACGGTTTGCATTTCGTACAAATGTGAATTGTATTAATTCTTAAATCATGAGTCGTTCTAATCATCTCATGTGAATTAGGCTCCTCTTGTTGTTACCAGGACTATTTTTCATGCATTAACCTTGAAATTAAATTTTGCTTCATCCTTAATAACTACATTCGTTATGAAAAAAATGCCCATGGACCATCTATAACATGACTTCATTCCATTTAACAAACAATGGAGTCCTTGATCTTGAATTTAATTTCTTATTGATATTAATTGTGGAATTCAAAATTAGAGAGTGCCTCCCATCATTTCTCATTAGCAATGCTCTTCTTTTGACTCCAAACACACCTTTGGACACATTGATCATGAAATTAACATATGAGGCTAAACAACCTAGTATATTGATTGAATCAAACAAGAATAAACACTTTTAAAACTCTAAATCCATTTAAATCCATTGGTCAAAGGAGTCATTCATCATGGTATGCATTCCGTACAAATGTGAACTGGATTAATTTTGAATTAATGAGACATTCTATTCACCTCATGTGAATTATACTCCTTATTTTGTTACGAAGACTATTTTACATGCAATAACTTTCAAATTACATTTTGGTTCTTCCTTAATGACGATATTCATTATGAAAACAATGCTCGTGGACCATCTATAACATGAATTCATTCAATTTAACAAACAATGGTGTCCTTGATCTTGAATTTCATTTCCTTTTGATATTAATTGTGGAATTCAAAATTAGAGAGTGCCTCCCATTATTTCCCATTAGCAATGCTCTTCTTTTGACTCCAAACACACCTTTTAACATATTGATCATGATATTAACACATGTGGCTAAACAACCAAGTATATTGATCGAATCAAACAAGTATAAACACCATTAAAACTCTAAATCCATTTAAATCCATCAGTCAAAGGAGTCATTCATCATGGTATGCATTCCGTACAAATGTGAACTGGATTAATTTTGAAAGAATGAGACATTCTATTCACCTCATGTGAATTATGCTCCTCATATTGTTACCAAGACAATTTTTCATGCAATAACTTTTAAATTACATTTTGCTTGTTCCATAACGACGATATTTATTATGAAAATAATGCGCATGGACTATTTATAATAGGAATTCATTCAATTTATCAAACAATGGAGTGCTTGATCTTGAATTTCATTTCTTATTGATATTAATTGTGGAATTCAAAATTAGAGAGTGCCTCCCATCATTTCTTATTAGCAAGGCTCCTCTTTTGACTCCAAACACACTTTTTGACACATTAATAATGAAATGAACACATGTGGATAAACAACCTAGTATATTGATTGAATCAAACAAGTATAAACACCATTGAAACTCTAAATCCATTTAAATCCATTTGAATTTCATTTCTTATTGATATTAATTGTGGAATTCAAAATTAGAGAGTGCCTCCCATCATTTCTCATTAGCAATGCTCTTCTTCTGACTCCAAACACACCTTTGCACACATTGATCATGAAATTAACACATGCGGCTTAACAACCAAGTATATTGATTGAATCAAACCAGTTTAAACACCATTAAAACTCTAAATTTATTTAAATTCATCTGCCAAAGGATTCATTCATAATGGTATGCATTCTGTACTAATGTCAACTGGTTTTATTCTTAAATACTAAGACATTCTATTCACCTCATGTGAATTAAGCTCCTCATATTGTTACCAAGACTTATTTTCGTGCAATAACTTTCAAATTACATTTTGTTTCTTCCTTAATGGCTATATTCATTATGAAAAAAATGCCCATGGACCATTTATAACATGAATTCATTGAATTTTACAAATAATTAAGGGCTTGATCTTGAATTTCACTTCTTATTGATATTAATTGTTGATTTCAAAATAAGAGAGTGTCTCCCATCATTTCTCATTATCAAGGCTCCTATTTTGACTCCAAACACACTTTTTCACACATTGATCATGAAATTAACACATGTGGCTAAACAATCTAGTATATTGATTGAATCAAACAACTATAAACACTATTAAAACTCTAAATCCATTTAAATCCATCAGTCAAAGGAGTCATTCATCATGATATGCATTCTGTACAAATGTGAACTAGTTAAATTATGAAATAATGAGATATTCTATTAACCTCATGTGAATTATGTTCCTCATTTTGTTACTAAGGACAATTTTGCATGCAATAACTTTTAAATTACATTTTGCTTGTTCCTTAATGACGATATTTATTATGAAAATAATGCGCATGGACTATTTATAATAGGAATTCATTCAATTTATCAAACAATGGAGTGCTTGATCTTGAATTTCATTTCTTATTGATATTAATTGTGGAATTCAAAATTAGAGAGTGCCTCCCATCATTTCTTATTAGCAAGGCTCCTCTTTTGACTCCAAACACACTTTTTGACACATTGATAATGAAATTAACACATGTGGCTAAACAACCTAGAATATTGATTGAATCAAACAAGTATAAACACCATTAAAACTCTAAATCCATTCACATCCATCAGTGAAAGGAGTCATTCATAATGGTATGCATTCTGTACAAATGTCAACTGGTTTAATTCTGAAATAATAAGGCATTCTATTCACCTCATGTGAATTATGCTCCTCATATTGTTACCAAGACTATTTTTCATGTAATAACTTTCAAATTACATTTTGGTTCTTCCTTAATGACGATATTCATTATGAAAACAATGCCCATGGACCATCTATAATATGAATTCATTCAATTTAACAAACAATGGTGTCCTTGATCTTGAATTTCATTTCTTTTTTATATTAATTGTGGAATTCAAAATTAGAGAGTGCCTCCCATTATTTCTCATTAGCAATGCTCTTCTTTTGACTCGAAACACACGTTTTAACATATTGATCATGAAATTAACACATGTGGCTAAACAACCAAGTATATTGATCGAATCAAAAAGTATAAACACCATTAAAACTCTAAATCTATTTAAATCCATCAAACAAAGGAGTCATTCATCAAGGTATGCATTTTGGTAGAAATGTGAACTGGTTTAATTCTGAAATAATAAGACATTCTATTCACTTCATGTGAATTATGCTCCTCATATAGTTACCAAGACTATTTTACATGCAATAACCTTGAAATTACATTTTGCTTCTTCCTTAATGACGATATTCATTATGAAAAAAAAGCCCATGGACCATCTATAACTGGAATTCATTCAATTTATCAAACAATGGAGTGCTTCAACTTCAGTTTCATTTCTTATTGATATTAATTGTGGAATTGAAAATTAGATAGTGCCTCCCATCATTTCTTATTAGCAAGGCTCCTCTTTTGACACCAAACATACTTTTAGAAGCATTGATCATGAAATTAACACATGTGGCTAAACAACCTAGTATATTGATTGAATCAAATAAGTATAAACACCATTAAAACTCTAAATCCGTTCAAATCCATCTGTCAAAGGAGTCATTCGTCATGGTATGCATTCTGTACAAATGTGAACTGGATTAATTTTAAAATAATAAGACATTCTATTCACCTCATGTGAATTATGCTCCTCATATTGTTACCAAGACAATTTTTCATGCAATAACTTTTAAATTACATTTTGCTTGTTCCATAACGACGATATTTATTATGAAAATAATGCGCATGGACCATTTATAATAGGAATTCATTCAATTTATCAAACAATGGAGTGCTTGATCTTGAATTTCATTTCTTATTGATATTAATTGTGGAATTCAAAATTAGAGAGTGCCTCCCATCATTTCTTATTAGCAAGGCTCCTCTTTTGACTCCAAACACACTTTTTGACACATTGATAATGAAATTAACACATGTGGCTAAACAACCTAGTATATTGATTGAATCAAACAAATACAAACACCATTAAAACTCTAAATCCATTTAAATCCATCAGTCAAAGGAGTCATTCATCATGGTATGCATTCCGTAGAAATGTCAACTAGTTTAATTCTGAAATAATAAGACATTTGATTCACCTCATGTGAATTATGCTCCTCATATTGTTACCAAGACTATTTTTCATGCAATAACATTCAAATTACATTTTGCTTCATCTTTAATGATGATATTCATTATGAAAAAAAAAAGCCCACCGACCATCTATAACAGGAATTCTTTCAATTTATCAAACAATGGAGTGGTTGAATTTGAATTTCATTTCTTATTGATATTAATTATGGAATTCAAAATTAGAGAGTGCCTCCCATCATTTCTTATTAGCAAGGCTCCTTTTTTGACTCCAAATACACTTTTTGACACATTGATCATGAAATTAACGCATGTGGCTAAACAACCAAGTATATTGATTGAATCAAACAACTATAAACACCATTAAAACTCTAAATTTATTTAAATTCATCTGTCAAAGGAGCCATTCATAATGGTATGCATTCTGTACAAATGTCAACTGGTTTTATTCTGAAATAATAAGACATTCTATTCTCCTCATGTGAATTATGCTCCTCATATTGTTACCAAGACAATTTTTCATGCAATAACTTTTAAATTACATTTTGCTTCTTCCTTAATGACGATATTCATTATGAAAACAATGCCCGTGGACCATCTATAACATGAATTCATTCAATTTATCAAACAATGGCGTGCTTGATCTTGAATTTCATTTCTTATTGATATTAATTGTGGAATTCAAAATTATTAGAGAGTGCCTCCCATCATTTCTTATTAGCAAGGCTCCTCTTTTGACTCCAAACATACTTTTAGAGGCATTGATCATGAAATTAACACATGTGGCTAAACAACCTAGTTTATTGATTGAATCAAAGAAGTATAAACACCAGTAAAATTCTAAATCCGTTCAAATCCATCTATCAAAGGAGTCATTCATCATGGTATGCATTCTGTACAAATGTGAACTGGATTGATTTTAAAATAATAAGACATTTTATTCACCACATGTGAATTATGCTCCTCATATTGTTACCAAGACAATTTTTCATGCAATAACTTTTAAATTACATTTTGCTTCTTCCTTAATGACGATATTCATTATGAAAAAAATGCGTATGGACTATTTATAATAGGAATTCATTCAATTTATCAAACAATGGAGTGCTTGATCTTGAATTTTCATTTCTTATTGATATTAATTGTGGAATTCAAAATTAGAGAGTGCCTCCCATCATTTCTTATTAGCAAGGCTCCTCTTTTGACTCCAAATACACTTTTTGACACATTGATAATGAAATTAACACATGTGGCTAAACAACCTAGTATATTGATTGAATCAAACAAATATAAACACCATTAAAACTCTAAATCCATTCAAATCCATCAGAGAAAGGAGTCATTCATCATGGTATGCATTCTGTACAAATGTCAACTGGTTTAATTCTGAAATAATAAGGCATTCTATTCACCTCATGTGAATTATGCTCCTCATATTATTACCAAGACTATTTTTCATGCAATAACTTTCAAATTACATTTTGGTTCTTCCTTAATGACGATATTCATTATGAAAACAATGCCCATGGACCATCTATAACATGAATTCATTCAATTTTACAAACAATGGTGTCTTTGATGTTGAATTTCATTTCTTTTTTATATTAATTGTGGAATTCAAAATTAGAGAGTGCCTCCCATTATTTCTCATTAGCAATGCTCTTCTTTTGACTCGAAACACACCTTTTAACATATTGATCATGAAATTAAAACATGTGGCTAAACAACCAAGTATATTGATCGAATCAAACAAGTATAAACACCATTAAAACTCTAAATCTATTTAAATCCATCAGAGAAAGGAGTCATTCATCAAGGTATGCATTTCGTACAAATGTGAACTTGTTTTACTCTTAAATAATAAGACATTCTATTCTCCTCATGTGAATTATGCTCCTCATATTGTCACCAAGACAATTTTTCATGCAATAACTTTTAAATTACATTTTGCTTCTTCCTTAATGACGATATTCATTATGAAAACAATGCCCATGGACCATCTATAACATGAATTCATTCAATTTATCAAACAATGGCGTGCTTGATCTTGAATTTCATTTCTTATTGATATTAATTGTGGAATTCAAAATTAGAGAGTGCCTCCCATCATTTCTTATTAGCAAGGCTCCTCTTTTGACTCCAAACATACTTTTAGATGCATTGATCATGAAATTAACACATGTGGCTAAACAACCTAGTTTATTGATTGATTCAAAGAAGTATAAACACCAGTAAAATTCTAAATCTGTTCAAATCCATCTGTCAAAGAAGTCATTCATCATGGTATGCATTCTGTACAACTGTGAACTGGATTAATTTTAAAATAATATGACATTCTATTCACCACATGTGAATTATGCTCCTCATATTGTTACCAAGACAATTTTTCATGCAATAACTTTTAAATTACATTTTGCTTCTTCCTTAATGACGATATTTATTATGAAAAAAATGTGCATGGACTATTTATAATATGAATTCATTCAATTTAGGAAACAATGGTGTCCTTGATCTTGAATTTCATTTCTTTTTTATATTAATTGTGGAATTCAAAATTAGAGAGTGTCTCCCATTATTTCTCATTAGCAATGCTTTTTTTTGGAGTCGAAACACACCTTTTAACATATTGATCATGAAATTAAAACATGTGGCTAAACAACCAAGTATATTGATCAAATCAAACAAGTATAAACACCATTAAAACTCTAAATCTATTTAAATACATCAGACAAAGGAGTCATTCATCAAGGTATGCATTTCGTACAAATGTGAACTGGTTTAATTCTGAAATAATAAGACATTCTATTCACTTCATGTGAATTATGCTCCTCATATAGTTACCAAGACTATTTTTCATGCAATAACCTTGAAATTACATTTTGCTTCTTCCTTAATGACGATATTCATTTTGAAAAAAAAGCCCATGGACCATCGATAACTGGAATTCATTCAATTTATCAAAGAATGGAGTGCTTCAACTTCAATTTCATATCTTATAGATATTAATTGTGGAATTGAAAATTAGAGAGTGCCTCCCATCATTTCTTATTAGCAAGGCTCCTCTTTTGACTCCAAACATACTTTTAGACGCATTGATCATGAAATTAAAACTCTAAATCCATTCAAATCCATCAGTGAAAGGAGTCATTCATCATGGTATGCATTCTGTACAAATGTCAACTAGTTTAATTCTGAAATAATAAGGCTTCTATTCACCTCATGTGAATTATGCTCCTCATATTGTTACCAAGACAATTTTTCATGCAATAACTTTTAAATTACATTTTGCTTCGTCCTTAATGACAATATTTATTATGAAAAAAATGCGCATGCACTATTTATAATAGGAATTCATTCAATTTATCAAACAATGGAGTGCTTGATCTTGAATTTCATTTCTTATTGATATTAATTATGGAATTCAAAATTAGAGAGTACCTCCCATCATTCCTTATTAGCAAGGCTCCCCTTTTAACTCCAAACACACTTTTTGACACATTGATAATGAAATTAACACATGTGGCTAAACAACCTAGTATATTGATTGAATCAAACAAGTATAAACACTATTAAAACTCTAAATCCATTCTAATCCGTTAGTGAAAGGAGTCATTCATCATGGTATGCATTCTGTACAAATTTCAACTGGTTTAATTCTGAAATAATAAGACATTCTATTCACCTCATGTGAATTATGCTCCTCATATTGTTACCAAGACTATTTTTCATGCAATAACTTTCAAATTACATTTTGGTTCTTCCTTAATGACGATATTCATTATGAAAAAAATGCGCATGGACTATTTAAAATAGGAATTCATTCAATTTATCAAACAATGGAGTGCTTGATCTTGAATTTCATTTCTTATTGATATTAATTGTGGAATTCAAAATTAGAGAGTGCCTCCCAGCATTTCTTATTAGTGAGGCTCCTCTTTTGACTCCAAACACACTTTTTGACACATTGATCATGAAATTAACACATGTGGCTAAACAACCTAGTATATTGATTGAATTAAACAAGTATAAACACCATTAAAACTCTAAATCCATTCAAATCCATCTGTCAAAGGAGTCATTCATCATGGTATGCATTCCGTACCAATGTGAACTGGATTAATTTTGAAATAATAAGACATTCTATTCACCTCATGTGAATTATGCTCCTCATATTGTTACCAAGACAATTTTCATGCAATAACTTTTAAATTACATTTTCCTTCTTCCATAATGACGATATTCATTATGAAAAAAATGCTGATGGACTATTTATAACAGGAATTCTTTCAATTTATCAAACAATGGAGTGCTTGATCTTGAATTTCATTTCTTATTGATATTAATTGTGGAATTCAAAATTAGAGAGTGCCTTCCATCATTTCTTATTAGCAAGGCTCCTCTTTTGTCTCCAAACACACTTTTTGACACATTAATAATGAAATTAACACATGTGGCTAAACAACCTAGTATATTGATTGAATCAAACAAATACAAACACCATGAAAACTCTAAATCCATTTAAATCCATCAGTCAAAGGAGTCATTCATCATGATATGCATTCCGTAGAAATGTCAACTGGTTTAATTCTAAAATAATAAGACATTCTATTCACCTAATGTGAATTATGCTCCTCATATTGTTACCAAGACTATTTTTCATGCAATAACATTCAAATTACATTTTGCTTCGTCTTTAAAGACGATATTCATTATGAAAAAAAAAAGCCCATCGACCATCTATAACAGGAATTCTTTCAATTTATCAAACAATGGAGTGCTTGAATTTGAATTTCATTTCTTAATGATATTAATTGTGGAATTCAAAATTAGAGAGTGCCTCCCAGCATTTCTCATTAGCAAGGCTCCTCTTTTGACTCCAAATACACTTTTTCACACATTGATCATGAAATTAACACATGTGGCTAAACAACCAAGTATATTGATTGAATCAAACAAGTATAATCACCATTAAAACTCTAAATTTATTTAAATTCATCTGTCAAAGGAGTCATTCATAATGGTATGCATTCTGTACAAATGTCAACTCGTTTTATTCTTAAATAATAAGACATTCTATTCTCCTCATGTGAATTATGCTCCTCATATTGTTACCAAGACAATTTTTCATGCAATAACTTTTAAATTACATTTTGCTTCTTCCTTAATAATGACATTCATTATGAAAAAAATGCCCATGGACTATTTATAACAGGAATTCATTCAATTTATCAAACAATGGAGTGCTTGATCTTGAATTTCACTTCTTATTGATATTAATTGTGGAATTCAAAATTAAAGAGTGCCTTCCATCATTTCTTATTAGCAAGACTTCTCTTTTGCCTCCAAACACACTTTTTGACACATTAATAATGAAATTAACACATGTGGCTAAACAACCTAGTATATTGATTGAATCAAACAAATACAAACACCATTAAAACTCTAAATCCATTTAAATCCATCAGTCAAAGGAGTCATTCATCATGGTATGCATTCCGTAGAAATGTCAACTGGTTTAATTCTAAAATATTAAGACATTCTATTCACCTAATGTGAATTATGCTCCTCATATTGTTACCAAGACTATTTTTCATGCAATAACATTCAAATTACATTTTGCTTCGTCTTTAAAGACGATATTCATTATGAAAAAAAAAGCCCATCGACCATCTATAACAGGAATTCTTTCAATTTACCAAATAATGGAGTGCTTGAATTTGAATTTCATTTCTTATTGATATTAATTGTGGAATGCAAAATTAGAGAGTGCCTCCCATCATTTCTCATTAGCAAGGCTCCTCTTTTGACTCCAAATACACTTTTTGACACATTGATCATGAAATTAACACATGTGTCTAAACAACCAAGTATATTGATTGAATCAAACAAGTATAAACACCATTAAAACTCTAAATTTATTTAAATTCATCTGTCAAAGGAGTCATTCATAATGGTATGCATTCTGTACAAATGTCAACTGGTTTTATTCTTAAATAATAAGACATTCTATTCTCCTCATGTGAATTATGCTCCTCATATTGTTACCAAGACAATTTTTCATGCAATAACTTTTAAATTACATTTTCCTTCTTCCTTAATGACGATATTCATTATAAAAACAATGCCCATGGGCCATCTATAACGTGAATTCATTCAATTTATCAAACAATGGCGTGCTTGATCTTGAATTTCATTTCTTATTGATATTAATTGTGGAATTCAAAATTAGAGAGTACCTCCCATCATTTCTTATTAGCAAGGCTCCTCTTTTGACTCCAAACACACTTTTTGACACATTGATGATGAAATTAACAAATATGGCTAAACAACCTAGAATATTGATTGAATCAAACAAGTATCATCACCATTAAAATTCTAAATCCATTCAAATCCATCAGTGAAAGGAGTCATTCATCATGGTATGCATTTTGTACAAATTTCAACAGGTTTAATTTTGAAATGACAAGACATTCTATTCACCACATGTGAATTATGCTCCTCATATTGTTACCAAGACAATTTTTCATGCTATAACTTTTAAATTACATTTTGCTTCTTCCTTAATGACGATATTCATTATGAAAAAAATGCGCATGGACTATTTATAATATGAATTCATTCAATTTAACAAACAATGGTGTCCTTGATCTTGAATTTTATTTCTTTTTGATATTAATTGTGGAATTCAAAATTAGAGAGTGCCTCCCATTATTTCTCATTAGCAATGCTCTTCTTTTGACTCGAAACACAGCTTTTAACAGTTGATCATGAAATTAAAACATGTGGCTAAACAACCAAGTATATTGATCAAATCAAACAAGTATAAACACCATTAAAACTCTAAATCTATTTAAATCCATCAGACAAAGGAGTCATTCATCAAGGTATGCATTTCGTACAAATGTGAACTGGTTTAATTCTGAAATAATAAGACATTCTATTCACTTCATGTGAATTATGCTCCTCATATAGTTACCAAGACTATTTTTCATGCAATAACCTTGAAATTACATTTTGCTTCTTCCTTAATGACGATATTCATTATGAAAAAAAAGCCCATGGACCATCTATAACAGGAATTCATTCAATTTATCAAACAATGGAGTGCTTCAACATCAATTTCATTTCTTATTGATATTAATTGTGGAATTGAAAATTAGAGAGTGCCTCCCATCATTTCTTATTAGTAAGGCTCCTCTTTTAACCCCAAACACACTTTTTGACACGTTGATAATGAAATTAACACATGTGGCTAAACAACCTAGTATATTGATTGAATCAAAGAAGTATAAACACCATTAAAACTTTAAATCCATTCAAATCCATCTGTCAAAGGAGTCATTCATCATGGTATGCATTCTGTACAAATGTGAACTGGATTAATTTTGAAATAATAAGACATTCTATTCACCTCATGTGAGTTATGCTCCTCATATTGTTAGCAAGACAATTTTTCATGCAATAACTTTTAAATTACATTTTGCTTCTTCCTTAATGACGATATTCATTATGAAAAAAATGCGCATGGTCTATTTATAATAGGAATTCATTCAATTTATCAAACAATGTAGTGCTTGATCTTGAATTTCATTTCTTATTGATATTAATTGTGGAATTCAAAATTAGAGAGTGCCTCCCAGCATTTCTTATTAGTGAGGCTCCTCTTTTGACTCCAAACACACTTTTTGACACATTGATCATGAAATTAACACATGTGGCTAAACAACCTAGTATATTGATTGAATCAAACAAATACAAACACCATTAAAACTTTAAATCCATTTAAATCCATCAGTCAAAGGAGTCATTCATCATGGTATGCATTCTGTACAAATGTCAACTAGTTTAATTCTGAAATAATAAGGCTTCTATTCACCTCATGTGAATTATGCTCCTCATATTGTTACCAAGACAATTTTTCATGCAATAACTTTTAAATTACATTTTGCTTCTTCCTTAATGACAATATTTATTATGAAAAAAATGCGCATGCACTATTTATAATAGGAATTCATTCAATTTATCAAACAATGGAGTGCTTGATCTTGAATTTCATTTCTTATTGATATCAATTATGGAATTCAAAATTTGAGAGTGCCTCCCATCATTTCTTATTAGCAAGGCTCCTCTTTTGACTCCAAACACACTTTTTGACACATTGATAATGAAATTAACACATGTGGCTAAACAACCTAGTATATTGATTGAATCAAACAAGTATAAACACTATTAAAACTCTAAATCCATTCTAATCCGTTAGTGAAAGGAGTCATTCATCATGGTATGCATTCTGTACAAATTCGAACTGGTTTAATTCTGAAATAATAAGACATTCTATTCACCTCATGTGAATTATGCTCCTCATATTGTTACCAAGACTATTTTTCATGCAATAACTTTCAAATTACATTTTGGTTCTTCCTTAATGACGATATTCATTATGAAAACAATGCCCATGGACCATCTATAATATGAATTCATTCAATTTAACAAACAATGGTGTCCTTGATCTTGAATTTCATTTCTTTTTGATATTAATTGTGGAATTCAAAATTAGAGAGTGCCTCCCATTATTTCTCATTAGCAATGCTCTTCTTTTGACTCGAAACACACCTTTTAACATATTGATCATGAAATTAAAACATGTGGCTAAACAACCAAGTATATTGATCGAATCAAACAAGTATAAACACCATTAAAACTCTAAATCTATTTAAATCCATCAGACAAAGGAGTCATTCATAAAGGTATGCATTTCGTACAAATGTGAACTGGTTTAATTCTGAAATAATAAGACATTCTATTCACTTCATGTGAATTATGCTCCTCATATAGTTACCAAGACTATTTTTCATGCAATAACCTTGAAATTACATTTTGCTTCTTCCTTAATGACGATATTCATTATGAAAAAAAAGCCCATGGACCATCTATAACAGGAATTCATTCAATTTATCAAACAATGGAGTGCTTCAACATCAATTTCATTTCTTATTGATATTAATTGTGGAATTGAAAATTAGAAAGTGCCTCCCATCATTTCTTATTAGCAAGACTCCTCTTTTAACCCCAAACACACTTTTTGACACGTTGATAATGAAATTAATACATGTGGCTAAACAACCTAGTATATTGATTGAATCAAACAAGTATAAACACCATTAAAACTCTAAATCGATTTAAATCCATGCAATAACTTTTAAATTACATTTTGCTTCTTCCTTAATGACGATATTCATTATGAAAAAAATGCGCATGGACTATTTAAAAGAGGAATTCAATCAATTTATCAAACAATGGAGTGCTTGATCTTGAATTTCATTTCTTATTGATATTAATTGTGGAATTCAAAATTAGAGAGTGCCTCCCAGCATTTCTTATTAGTGAGACTCCTCTTTTGACTCCAAACACACTTTTTGACACATTGATCATGAAATTAACACATGTGGCTAAACAACCTAGTATATTGATTGAATTAAACAAGTATAAACACCATTAAAACTCTAAATCCATTCAAATCCATCTGTCAAAGGAGTCATTCATCATGGTATGCATTTCGTACAAATGTGAACTGGATTAATTTTGAAATAATAAGACATTCTATTCACCTCATGTGAATTATGCTCCTCATATTGTTACCAAGACAATTTTCATGCAATAACTTTTAAATTACATTTTCCTTCTTCCATAATGACGATATTCATTATGAAAAAAATGCTGATGGACTATTTATAACAGGAATTCATTCAATTTATCAAACAATGGAGTGCTTGATCTTGAATTTCATTTCTTATTGATATTAATTATGGAATTCAAAATTAGAGAGTGCCTCCCATCATTTCTTATTAGCAAGGCTCCTCTTTTGTCTCCAAACACACTTTTTGACACATTCTATTCACCTAATGTGAATTATGCTCCTCATACTGTTAGCAAGACTATTTTTCATGCAATAACATTCAAATTACATTTTGCTTCGTCTTTAAAGACGATATTCATTATGAAAAAAAAAAGCTCATCGACCATCTATAACTGGAATTCTTTCAATTTATCAAACAATGGAGTGCTTGAATTTGAATTTCATTTCTTATTGATATTAATTGTGGAATTCAAAATTAGAGAGTGCCTCCCAGCATTTCTCATTAGCAAGGCTCCTCTTTTGACTCCAAATACACTTTTTGACACATTGATCATAAAATTAACACATGTGGCTAAACAACCAAGTATATTGATTGAATCAAACAAGTATAATCACCATTACAACTCTAAATTTATTTAAATTCATCTGTCAAAGGAGTCATTCATAATGGTATGCATTCTGTACAAATGTCAACTGGTTTTATTCTTAAATAATAAGACATTCTATTCTCCTCATGTGAATTATGCTCCTCATATTGTTACCAAGGCAATTTTTCATGCAATAACTTTTAAATTACATTTTGCTTCTTCCTTAATAATGATATTCATTATGAAAAAAATGCCCATGGACTATTTATAACAGGAATTCATTCAATTTATCAAACAATGGAGTGCTTGATCTTGAATTTCACTTCTTATTGATATTAATTGTGGAATTCAAAATTAGAGAGTGCCTTCCATCATTTCTTATTAGCAAGACTTCTCTTTTGCCTCCAAACACACTTTTTGACACATTAATAATGAAATTAACACACATGTGGCTAAACAACCTAGTATATTGATTGAATCAAACAAATACAAACACCATTAAAACTCTAAATCCATTTAAATCCATCAGTCAAAAGGAGTCATTCATCATGGTATGCATTCCGTAGAAATGTCAACTGGTTTAATTCTAAAATATTAAGACATTCTATTCACCTAATGTGAATTATGCTCCTCATATTGTTACCAAGACTATTTTTCATGCAATAACATTCAAATTACATTTTGCTTCGTCTTTAAAGACGATATTCATTATGAAAAAAAAAAGCCCATCGACCATCTATAACAGGAATTCTTTCAATTTACCAAATAATGGAGTGCTTGAATTTGAATTTCATTTCTTATTGATATTAATTGTGGAATGCAAAATTAGAGAGTGCCTCCCATCATTTCTTATTAGCAAGGCTCCTCTTTTGACTCCAAATACACTTTTTGACACATTGATCATGAAATTAACACATGTGGCTAAACAACCAAGTATATTGATTGAATCAAACAAGTATAAACACCATTAAAACTCTAAATTTATTTAAATTCATCTGTCAAAGGAGCCATTCATAATGGTATGCATTCTGTACAAATGTCAACTGGTTTTATTCTTAAATAATAAGATATTCTATTCTCCTCATGTGAATTATGCTCCTCATATTGTTACCAAGACAATTTTTCATGCAATAACTTTTAAATTACATTTTCCTTCTTCCTTAATGACGATATTCATTATAAAAACAATGCCCATGGACCATCTATAACGTGAATTCTTTCAATTTATCAAACAATGGAGTGCTTGAATTTGAATTTCATTTCTTATTGATATTAAATGTGGAATTCAAAATTAGAGAGTGCCTCCCAGCATTTCTCATTAGCAAGGCTCCTCTTTTGACTCCAAATACACTTTTTGACACATTGATCATGAAATTAACACATGTGGCTAAACAACCTAGTATATTGATTGAATCAAACAAGTATAAACACCATTGAAACTCTAAATTTATTTAAATTCATCTGTCAAAGGAGTCATTCATAATGGTATGCATTCTGTATAAATGTCAACTCGTTTTATTCTTAAATAATAAGACATTCTATTCTCCTCATGTGAATTATGCTCCTCATATTGTTACCAAGACAATTTTTCATGCAATAACTTTTAAATTACATTTTGCTTCTTCCTTAATAATGATATTCATTATGAAAAAAATGCCCATGGACTATTTATAACAGGAATTCATTCAATTTATCAAACAATGGAGTGCTTGATCTCGAATTTCACTTCTTATTGATATTAATTGTGGAATTCAAAATTAGAGAGTGCCTCCCATCATTTCTTATTAGCAAGACTCCTCTTTTGCCTCCAAACACACTTTTTGACACATTAATAATGAAATTAACACATGTGGCTAAACAACCTAGTATATTGATTGAATCAAACAAATACAAACACCATTAAAACTCTAAATCCATTTAAATCCATCAGTCAAAGGAGTCATTCATCATGGTATGCATTCCGTAGAAATGTCAACTGGTTTAATTCTAAAATATTAAGACATTCTATTCACCTAATGTGAATTATGCTCCTCATATTGTTACCAAGACTATTTTTCATGCAATAACATTCAAATTACATTTTGCTTCGTCTTTAAAGACGATATTCATTATGAAAAAAAAAAGCCCATCGACCATCTATAACAGGAATTCTTTCAATTTATCAAACAATGGAGTGCTTGAATTTGAATTTCATTTCTTATTGATATTAATTGTGGAATTCAAAATTAGAGAGTGCCTCCCAGCATTTCTCATTAGCAAGGCTCCTCTTTTGACTCCAAATACACTTTTTCACACATTGATCATGAAATGAACACATGTGGCTAAACAACCAAGTATATTGATTGAATCAAACAAGTATAATCACCATTAGAACTCTAAATTTATTTAAATTCATCTGTCAAAAGAGTCATTCATAATGGTATGCATTCTGTACAAATGTCAACTCGTTTTATTCTTAAATAATAAGACATTCTATTCTCCTCATGTGAATTATGCTCCTCATATTGTTACCAAGACAATTTTTCATGCAATAACTTTTAAATTACATTTTGCTTCTTCCTTAATAATGATATTCATTATGAAAAAAATGCCCATGGACTATTTATAACAGGAATTCATTCAATTTATCAAACAATGGAGTGCTTGATCTCGAATTTCACTTCTTATTGATATTAATTGTGGAATTCAAAATTAGAGAGTGCCTCCCATCATTTCTTATTAGCAAGACTCCTCTTTTGCCTCCAAACACACTTTTTGACACATTAATAATGAAATTAACACATGTGGCTAAACAACCTAGTATATTGATTGAATCAAACAAATACAAACACCATTAAAACTCTAAATCCATTTAAATCCATCAGTCAAAGGAGTCATTCATCATGGTATGCATTCCGTAGAAATGTCAACTGGTTTAATTCTAAAATATTAAGACATTCTATTCACCTAATGTGAATTATGCTCCTCATATTGTTACCAAGACTATTTTTCATGCAATAACATTCAAATTACATTTTGCTTCGTCTTTAAAGACGATATTCATTATGAAAAAAAAAAGCCCATCGACCATCTATAACAGGAATTCTTTCAATTTATCAAACAATGGAGTGCTTGAATTTGAATTTCATTTCTTATTGATATTAATTGTGGAATTCAAAATTAGAGAGTGCCTCCCAGCATTTCTCATTAGCAAGGCTCCTCTTTTGACTCCAAATACACTTTTTCACACATTGATCATGAAATGAACACATGTGGCTAAACAACCAAGTATATTGATTGAATCAAACAAGTATAATCACCATTAGAACTCTAAATTTATTTAAATTCATCTGTCAAAAGAGTCATTCATAATGGTATGCATTCTGTACAAATGTCAACTCGTTTTATTCTTAAATAATAAGACATTCTATTCTCCTCATGTGAATTATGCTCCTCATATTGTTACCAAGACAATTTTTCATGCAATAACTTTTAAAATTACATTTTGCTTCTTCCTTAATAATGATATTCATTATGAAAAAAAATGCCCATGGACTATTTATAACAGGAATTCATTCAATTTATCAAACAATGGAGTGCTTGATCTCGAATTTCACTTCTTATTGATATTAATTGTGGAATTCAAAATTAGAGAGTGCCTTCCATCATTTCTTATTAGCAAGACTCCTCTTTTGACTCCAAACACACTTGTTGACACATTGATGATGATATTAACACATGTGGCTAAACAACCTAGTATATTAGTTGAATCAAACAAGTATAAACACCATTAAAACTCTAAATCCATTCAAATCCATCAGTGAAAGGAGTCATTCATCATGGTATGCATTTTGTACAAATTTCAACAGGTTTAATTTTGAAATGATAAGACATTCTATTCACCACATGTGAATTATGCTCCTCATATTGTTACCAAGACAATTTTTCATGATATAACTTTTAAATTACATTTTCCTTCTTCCTTAATGACGATATTCATTATAAAAACAATGCGCATGGACTATTTATAATATGAATTCATTCAATTTAACAAACAATGGCGTGCTTGATCTTGAATTTCATTTCTTATTGATATTAATTGTGGAATTCAAAATGAGAGAGTGCCTCCCATTATTTCTTATTAGCAAGGCTCCTCTTTTGACTCCAAACACACTTTTTGACACATTGATGATGAAATTAACACATGTGGCTAAACAACCTAGTATATTGATTGAATCAAACAAGTATAAACACCATTAAAACTCTAAATCCATTCAAATCCATCAGTGAAAGGAGACATTCATCATGGTATGCATTTTGTACAAATTTCAACAGGTTTAATTTTGAAATGATAAGACATTCTATTCACCACATGTGAATTATGCTCCTCATATTGTTACCAAGACTATTTTTCATGCTATAACTTTTAAATTACATTTTGCTTCTTCCTTAATGACGATATTTATTATGAAAAAAATGTGCATGGACTATTTATAATATGAATTCATTCAATTTAACAAACAATGGTGTCCTTGATCTTGAATTTTATTTCTTTTTGATATTAATTGTGGAATTCAAAATTAGAGAGTGCCTCCCATTATTTCTCATTAGCAATGCTCTTCTTTTGACTCGAAACACACCTTTTAACATATTGATCACGAAATTAAAACATGTGGCTAAACAACCAAGTATATTGATCGAATCAAACAAGTATAAACACCATTAAAACTCTAAATCTATTTAAATCCATCAGACAAAGGAGTCATTCATAAAGGTATGCATTTCGTACAAATGTGAACTGGTTTAATTCTGAAATAATAAGACATTCTATTCACTTCATGTGAATTATGCTCCTCATATAGTTACCAAGACTATTTTTCATGCAATAACCTTGAAATTACATTTAGCTTCTTCCTTAATGACGATATTCATTATGAAAAAAAAGCCCATGGACCATCTATAACAGGAATTCATTCAATTTATCAAACAATGGAGTGCTTCAACATCAATTTCATTTCTTATTGATATTAATTGTGGAATTGAAAATTAGAGAGTGCCTCCCATCATTTCTTATTAGCAAGGCTCCTCTTTTAACCCCAAACACACTTTTTGACACGTTGATAATGAAATTAACACATGTGGCTAAACAACCTAGTATATTGATTGAATGAAAGAAGTATAAACACCATTAAAACTTTAAATCCATTCAAATCCATTTGTCAAAGGAGTCATTCATCATGGTATGCATTCTGTACAAATGTGAACTGGATTAATTTTGAAATAATAAGACATTCTATTCACCTCATGTGAGTTATGCTCCTCATATTGTTACCAAGACAATTTTTCATGCAATAACTTTTAAATTACATTTTCCTTCTTCCACAATGACGATATTCATTATGAAAAAAATGCTGAAGGACTATTTATAACAGGAATTCATTCAATTTATCAAACAATGGAGTGCTTGATCTTGAATTTCATTTCTTATTGATATTAATTATGGAATTCAAAATTAGAGTGCCTCCCATCATTTCTTATTAGCAAGGCTCCTCTTTTGTCTCCAAACACACTTTTTGACACATTAATAATGAAATTAACACATGTGGCTAAACAACCTAGTATATTGATTGAATCAAACAAATACAAACACCATTAAAACTCTAAATCCATTTAAATCCATCAGTCAAAGGAGTCATTCATCATGATATGCATTCCGTAGAAATGTCAACTTGTTTAATTCTAAAATAATAAGACATTCTATTCACCTAATGTGAATTATGCTCCTCATATTGTTACCAAGACTATTTTTCATGCAATAACATTCAAATTACATTTTGCTTCGTCTTTAAAGACGATATTCATTATGAAAAAAAAAAGCCATCGACCATCTATAACAGGAATTCTTTCAATTTATCAAATAATGGAGTGCTTGAATTTGAATTTCATTTCTTATTGATATTAATTGTGGAATGCAAAATTAGAGAGTGCCTCCCATCATTTCTTATTAGCAAGGCCCCTCTTTTGACTCCAAATACACTTTTTGACACATTGATCATGAAATTAACACATGTGGCTAAACAACCAAGTATATTGATTGAATCAAACAAGTATAAACACCATTGAAACTCTAAATTTATTTAAATTCATCTGTCAAAGGAGTCATTCATAATGGTATGCATTCTGTACAAATGTCAACTCGTTTTATTCTTAAATAATAAGACATTCTATTCTCCTCATGTGAATTATGCTCCTCATATTGTTACCAAGACAATTTTTCATGCAATAACTTTTAAATTACATTTTGCTTCTTCCTTAATAATGATATTCATTATGAAAAAAATGCCCATGGACTATTTATAACAGGAATTCATTCAATTTATCAAACAATGGAGTGCTTGATCTCGAATTTCACTTCTTATTGATATTAATTGTGGAATTCAAAATTAGAGAGTGCCTCCCATCATTTCTTATTAGCAAGACTCCTCTTTTGCCTCCAAACACACTTTTTGACACATTAATAATGAAATTAAACACATGTGGCTAAACAACCTAGTATATTGATTGAATCAAACAAATACAAAACACCATTAAAACTCTAAATCCATTTAAATCCATCAGTCAAAGGAGTCATTCATCATGGTATGCATTCCGTAGAAATGTCAACTGGTTTAATTCTAAAATATTAAGACATTCTATTCACCTAATGTGAATTATGCTCCTCATATTGTTACCAAGACTATTTTTCATGCAATAACATTCAAATTACATTTTGCTTCGTCTTTAAAGACGATATTCATTATGAAAAAAAAAAGCCCATCGACCATCTATAACAGGAATTCTTTCAATTTATCAAACAATGGAGTGCTTGAATTTGAATTTCATTTCTTATTGATATTAATTGTGGAATTCAAAATTAGAGAGTGCCTCCCAGCATTTCTCATTAGCAAGGCTCCTCTTTTGACTCCAAATACACTTTTTCACACATTGATCATGAAATTAACACATGTAGCTAAACAACCAAGTATATTGATTGAATCAAACAAGTATAATCACCATTAGAACTCTAAATTTATTTAAATTCATCTGTCAAAGGAGTCATTCATAATGGTATGCATTCTGTACAAATGTCAACTCGTTTTATTCTTAAATAATAAGACATTCTATTCTCCTCATGTGAATTATGCTCCTCATATTGTTACCAAGACAATTTTTCATGCAATAACTTTTAAATTACATTTTGCTTCTTCCTTAATAATGATATTCATTATGAAAAAAATGCCCATGGACTATTTATAACAGGAATTCATTCAATTTATCAAACAATGGAGTGCTTGATCTCGAATTTCACTTCTTATTGATATTAATTGTGGAATTCAAAATTAGAGAGTGCCTCCCATCATTTCTTATTAGCAAGACTCCTCTTTTGACTCCAAACACACTTGTTGACACATTGATGATGATATTAACACATGTGGCTAAACAACCTAGTATATTGGTTGAATCAAACAAGTATAAACACCATTAAAACTCTAAATCCATTCAAATCCAATAGTGAAAGGAGTCATTCATCATGGTATGCATTTTGTACAAATTTCAACAGGTTTAATTTTGAAATGATAACACATTCTATTCACCACATGTGAATTATGCTCCTCATATTGTTACCAAGACAATTTTTCATGCTAGAACTTTTAAATTACATTTTACTTCTTCCTTAATGACGATATTCATTATGAAAAAAATGCGCATGGACTATTTATAATATGAATTCATTCAATTTAACAAACAATGGTGTCCTTGATCTTGAATTTTATTTCTTTTTGATATTAATTGTGGAATTCAAAATTAGAGAGTGCCTCCCATCATTTCTTATTAGCAAGACTCCTCTTTTGCCTCCAAACACACTTTTTGACACATTAATAATGAAATTAACACATGTGGCTAAACAACCTAGTATATTGATTGAATCAAACAAATACAAACACCATTAAAACTCTAAATCCATTTAAATCCATCAGTCAAAGGAGTCATTCATCATGGTATGCATTCCGTAGAAATGTCAACTGGTTTAATTCTAAAATATTAAGACATTCTATTCACCTAATGTGAATTATGCTCCTCATATTGTTACCAAGACTATTTTTCATGCAATAACATTCAAATTACATTTTGCTTCGTCTTTAAAGACGATATTCATTATGAAAAAAAAAAGCCCGATCGACCATCTATAACAGGAATTCTTTCAATTTACCAAATAATGGAGTGCTTGAATTTGAATTTCATTTCTTATTAATATTAATTGTGGAATGCAAAACTAGAGAGTGCCTCCCATCATTTCTTATTAGCAAGGCTCCTCTTTTGACTCCAAACACACTTTTTGACACATTGATGATGAAATTAACACATGTGGCTAAACAACCTAGTATATTGATTGAATCAAACAAATATAAACACCATTAAAACTCTAAATCCATTCAAATCCATCAGTGAAAGGAGTCATTCATCATGGTATGCATTTTGTACAAATTTCAACAGGTTTAATTTTGAAATGATAAGACATTCTATTCACCACATGTGAATTATGCTCCTCATATTGTTACCAAGACAATTTTTCATGCTAGAACTTTTAAATTACATTTTGCTTCTTCCTTAATGACGATATTCATTATGAAAAAAATGCGCATGGACTATTTATAATATGAATTCATTCAATTTAACAAACAATGGTGTCCTTGATCTTGAATTTTATTTCTTTTTGATATTAATTGTGGAATTCAAAATTAGAGAGTGCCTCCCATTATTTCTCATTAGCAATGCTCTTCTTTTGACTCGAAACACACCTTTTAACAGTTGATCATGAAATTAAAACAAGTATAAACACCATTAAAACTCTAAATCTATTTAAATCCATCAGACAAAGGAGTCATTCATCAAGGTATGCATTTCGTACAAATGTGAACTGGTTTAATTCTGAAATAATAAGACATTCTATTCACTTCATGTGAATTATGCTCCTCATATAGTTACCAAGACTATTTTTCATGCAATAACCTTGAAATTACATTTTGCTTCTTCCTTAATGACGATATTCATTATGAAAAAAAAGCCCATGGACCATCGATAACTGGAATTCATTCAATTTCATATCTTATTGATATTAATTGTGGAATTGAAAATTAGAGAGTGCCTCCCATCATTTCTTATTAGCAAGGCTCCTCTTTTGACTCCAAACATACTTTTAGACGCATTGATCATGAAATTAACACATGTGGCTAAACAACCTAGTATATTGATTGAATCAAACAATTATAAACACCATTAAAACTCTAAATCCATTTAAATCCATCAGTCAAAGGAGTCATTCATCATGATATGCATTCCGTAGAAATGTCAACTGGTTTAATTCTAAAATAATAAGACATTCTATTCACCTAATGTGAATTATGCTCCTCATATTGTTACCAAGACTATTTTTCATGCAATAACATTCAAATTACATTTTGCTTCGTCTTTAAAGACGATATTCATTATGAAAAAAAAAAGCCCATCGACCATCTATAACAGGAATTCTTTCAATTTATCAAACAATGGAGTGCTTGAATTTGAATTTCATTTCTTATTGATATTAATTGTGGAATTCAAAATTAGAGAGTGCCTCCCAGCATTTCTCATTAGCAAGGCTCCTCTTTTGACTCCAAATACACTTTTTGACACATTGATCATGAAATTAACACATGTGGCTAAACAACCAAGTATGTTGATTGAATCAAAGAAGTATAATCACCATTAAAACTCTAAATTTATTTAAATTCATCTGTCAAAGGAGTCATTCATAATGGTATGCATTCTGTACAAATGTCAACTGGTTTTATTCTTAAATAATAAGACATTCTATTCTCCTCATGTGAATTATGATCCTCATATTGTTACCAAGACAATTTTTCATGCAATAACTTTTAAATTTCATTTTGCTTCTTCCTTAATAATGATATTAATTATGAAAAAATGCCCATGGACTATTTATAACAGGAATTCATTCAATTTATCAAACAATGGAGTGCTTGATCTCGAATTTCACTTCTTATTGATATTAATTGTGGAATTCAAAATTAGAGAGTGCCTCCCATCATTTCTTATTAGCAAGACTCCTCTTTTGTCTACAAACACACTTTTTGACACATTAATAATGAAATTAACACATGTGGCTAAACAACCTAGTATATTGATTGAATCAAACAAATACAAACACCATTAAAACTCTAAATCCATTTAAATCCATCAGTCAAAGGAGTCATTCATCATGGTATGCATTCCGTAGAAATGTCAACTGGTTTAATTCTAAAATAATAAGACATTCTATTCACCTAATGTGAATTATGCTCCTCATATTGTTACCAAGACTATTTTTCATGCAATAACATTCAAATTATTGCTTCGTCTTTAATGATGATATTCATTATGAAAAAAAAAAGCCCACCTACCATCTATAACAGGAATTCTTTCAATTTATCAAACAATGGAGTGCTTGAATTTCAATTTCATTTCTTATTGATATTAATTATGGAATTCAAAATTAGAGAGTGCCTCCCATCATTTCTTATTAGCAAGGCTCCTCTTTTGACTCCAAATACACTTTTTGACACATTGATCATGAAATTAACACACGTGGCTAAACAACCAAGTATATTGATTGAATCAAACAAGTATAAACACCATTAAAACTCTAAATTTATTTAAATTCATCTGTCAAAGGAGTCATTCATAATGGTATGCATTCTGTACAAATGTCAACTGGTTTTATTCTTAAATAATAAGACATTCTATTCTCCTCATGTGAATTATGCTCCTCATATTGTTACCAAGACAATTTTTCATGCAATAACCTTGAAATTACATTTTGCTTCTTCCTTAATGACGATATTCATTGTGAAAAAAAAGCCCATGGACCATCTATAACTGGAATTCATTCATTTTATCAAACAATGGATTTCTTCAACTTCAATTTCATTTCTTATTGATATTAATTGTGGAATTCAAAATTAGAGAGTGCCTCCCATTATTTCTCATTAGCAATGCTCTTCTTTTGAGTCGAAACACACATTTTAACATATTGATCATGAAATTAAAACATGTGGCTAAACAACCAAGTATATTGATCGAATCAAACAAGTATAAACACCATTAAAACTCTAAATCTATTTAAATCCATCAGACAAAGGAGTCATTCATCAAGGTATGCATTTCGTACAAATATGAACTGGTTTAATTCTTAAATAATAAGACATTCTATTCACTTCATGTGAATTACGCTCCTCATATAGTTACCAAGACTATTTTTCATGCAATAACCTTGAAATTACATTTTGCTTCTTCCTTAATGACGATATTCATTATGAAAAAAAAGCCCATGGACCATCGATAACTGGAATTCATTCAATTTATCAAACAATGGAGTGCTTCAACTTCAATTTCATATCTTATTGATATTAATTGTGGAATTGAAAATTAGAGAGTGCCTCCCATCATTTCTTATTAGCAAGGCTCCTCTTTTGACTCCAAACATACTTTTACACGCATTGATCATGAAATTAACACATGTGGCTAAACAACCTAGTATATTGATTGAATCAAACAAGTATAAACACCATTAAAACTCTAAATCCATTCAAATCCATCAGTGAAAGGAGTCATTCATCATGGTATGCATTATGTACAAATGTCAACTGGTTTAATTCTGAAATAATAAGGCTTCTATTCACCTCATGTGAATTATGCTCCTCATATTGTTACCAAGACAATTTTTCATGCAATAACTTTTAAATTACATTTTGCTTCTTCCTTAATGACAATATTTATTATGAAAAAAATGTGCATGCACTATTTATAATAGGAATTCATTCAATTTATCAAACAATGGAGTGCTTGTTCTTGAATTTCATTTCCTATTGATATTAATTGTGGAATTCAAAATTAGAGAGTGCCTCCCATCATTTCTTATTAGCAAGGCTCCTCTTTTGACTCCAAACACACTTTTTGACACATTGATAATGAAATTAACACATGTGGCTAAACAACCTAGTATATTGATTGAATCAAACAAATACAAACACCATTAAAACTCTAAATCCATTTAAATCCATCAGTCAAAGGAGTCATTCATCATGATATGCATTTCGTAGAAATGTCAACTGGTTTAATTCTAAAATAATAAGACATTCTATTCACCTAATGTGAATTATGCTCCTCATATTGTTACCAAGACTATTTTTCATGCAATAACATTCAAATTACATTTTGCTTCGTCTTTAAAGACGATATTCATTATGAAAAAAAAAAAGCCCATCGACCATCTATAACAGGAATTCTTTCAATTTATCAAACAATGGAGTGCTTGAATTTGAATTTCATTTCTTATTGATATTAATTGTGGAATTCAAAATTAGAGAGTGCCTCCCAGCATTTCTCATTAGCAAGGCTCCTCTTTTGACTCCAAATACACTTTTTCACACATTGATCATGAAATTAACACATGTGGCTAAACAACCAAGTATATTGATTGAATCAAACAAGTATAATTACCATTAAAACTCTAAATTTATTTAAATTCATCTGTCAAAGGAGTCATTCATAATGGTATGCATTCTGTACAAATGTCAACTGGTTTTATTCTTAAATAATAAGACATTCTATTCTCCTCATGTGAATTATGCTCCTCATATTGTTACCAAGACAATTTTTCATGCAATAACTTTTAAATTACATTTTGCTTCTTCCTTAATAATGATATTCATTATGAAAAAAATGCCCATGGACTATTTATAACAGGAATTCATTCAATTTATCAAACAATGGAGTGCTTGATCTTGAATTTCATTTCTTATTGATATTAATTGTGGAATTCAAAATTAGAGAGTGCCTTCCATCATTTCTTATTAGCAAGACTTCTCTTTTGCCTCGAAACACACTTTTTGACACATTAATAATGAAATTAACACATGTGGCTAAACAACCTAGTATATTGATTGAAATCAAACAAATACAAACACACCATTAAAACTCTAAATCCATTTAAATCCATCAGTCAAAGGAGTCATTCATCATGGTATGCATTCCGTAGAAATGTCAACTGGTTTTATTCTAAAATAATAAGACATTCTATTCACCTAATGTGAATTATGCTCCTCATATTGTTACCAAGACTATTTTTCATGCAATAACATTCAAATTACATTTTGCTTCGTCTTTAAAGACGATATTCATTATGAAAAAAAAAAGCCCATCGACCATCTATAACAGGAATTCTTTCAATTTATCAAACAATGGAGTGCTTGAATTTGAATTTCATTTCTTATTGATATTAATTGTGGAATTCAAAATTAGAGAGTGCCTCCCAGCATTTCTCATTAGCAAGGCTCCTCTTTTGACTCCAAATACACTTTTTCACACATTGATCATGAAATTAACACATGTGGCTAAACAACCAAGTATATTGATTGAATCAAACAAGTATAATCACCATTAGAACTCTAAATTTATTTAAATTCATCTGTCAAAGGAGTCATTCATAATGGTATGCATTCTGTACAAATGTCAACTCGTTTTATTCTTAAATAATAAGACATTCTATTCTCCTCATGTGAATTATGCTCCTCATATTGTTACCAAGACAATTTTTCATGCAATAACTTTTAAATTACATTTTGCTTCTTCCTTAATAATGATATTCATTATGAAAAAAATGCCCATGGACTATTTATAACAGGAATTCATTCAATTTATCAAACAATGGAGTGCTCGATCTCGAATTTCACTTCTTATTGATTTTAATTGTGGAATTCAAAATTAGAGAGTGCCTCCCATCATTTCTTATTAGCAAGACTCCTCTTTTGCCTCCAAACACACTTTTTGACACATTAATAATGAAATTAACACATGTGGCTAAACAACCTAGTATATTGATTGAATCAAACAAATACAAACACCATTAAAACTCTAAATCCATTTAAATCCATCAGTCAAAGGAGTCATTCATCATGGTATGCATTTCGTAGAAATGTCAACTGGTTTAATTTTGAAATGATAAGACATTCTATTCACCACATGTGAATTATGCTCCTCATATTGTTACCAAGACAATTTTTCATGCTATAACTTTTAAATTACATTTTGCTTCTTCCTTAATGACGATATTCATTATGAAAAAAATGCGCATGGACTATTTATAATATGAATTCATTCAATTTAACAAACAATGGTGTCCTTGATCTTGAATTTCATTTCTTTTTTATATTAATTGTGGAATTCAAAATTAGATAGTGCCTCCCATTATTTCTCATTAGCAATGCTCTTCTTTTGACTCGAAACACACCTTTTAACAATTGATCATGAAATTAAAACATGTGGCTAAACAACCAAGTATATTGATCGAATCAAACAAGTATAAACACCATTAAAACTCTAAATCTATTTAAATCCATCAGACAAAGGAGTCATTCATCAAGGTATGCATTTCGTACAAATGTGAACTGGTTTAATTCTGAAATAATAAGACATTCTATTCACTTTATGTGAATTATGCTCCTCATATAGTTACCAAGACAATTTTTCATGCAATAACCTTGAAATTACATTTTGCTTCTTCCTTAATGACGATATTCATTATGAAAAAAAAGCCCATGGACCATCTATAATAGGAATTCATTCAATTTATCAAACAATGGAGTGCTTCAACATCAATTTCATTTCTTATTGATATTAATTGTGGAATTGAAAATTAGAGAGTGCCTCCCATCATTTCTTATTAGCAAGGCTCCTCTTTTAACCCCAAACACACTTTTTGACACGTTGATAATGAAATTAACACATATGGCTAAACAACCTAGTATATTGATTGAATCAAAGAAGTATAAACACCATTAAAACTCTAAATCCATTCAAATCCATCTGTCAAAGGAGTCATTCATCATGGTATGCATTCTGTACAAATGTGAACTGGATTAATTTTGAAATAATAAGACATTCTATTCACCTCATGTGAGTTATGCTCCTCATATTGTTACCAAGACAATTTTTCATGCAATAACTTTTAAATTACATTTTGCTTCTTCCTTAATGACGATATTCATTATGAAAAAAATGCGCATGGTCTATTTATAATAGGAATTCATTCAATTTATCAAACAATGGAGTGCTTGTT
>JBAPLH010001860.1:0-30777 GCA_037897445.1 Ceriops zippeliana | reverse complement strand
AAGAAACTAATTTTAATTTCAAGGTTATTGCATGAAAAATAGTCCTGGTAACAACAAGAGGAGCCCATTTTTCATTAGCAGATCAAAAAGTGTGTTTGGAATCAAAAGACGAGGCTTGCTAGCCAAAAATGATGGGAGGAACTCTCTATTTTTGAATTCTATAATTAATATCAATAAGAAATGCAATTCAAAATGAAAAATTCCATTATTTGTTACATTGAATGAATTGATGTAATTGATGGTCCACGGGCATTTTTTTTCATAATGAATATATTTATTAAGAAGGAAATAAAAGATAATTTCATTGTTATTGCCTGAAAAATAGTCCTAGTAGCGACAAGGGAAGAATAATTAACATAAGGTGATTAGAAATTCTTATTATTCAGGAATTAAACCAATTAACATTTGTAAGAAATGCAAACCATGATGAATGACACCTTTGGCTGATGCATTTAAATAGATTTGGAGTTTTAATGGTGTATATACTTGTTTGATTCAATTAATATACTAGGTTGTTTAGCCACATGTGTTATATTTCATGATCAATGTATCAAAAAGTGTGTCTTGAATCAAAAGAGGAGGCTTGCTAGCCAAAAATAATGGGACGAACTCTCTATTTTTGAATTCAACAATTAATATGAATAAGAAATGCAATTCAAAATCAAGGACTCCATTGTTTGTTAAATTGAATGAATTCATCTTATAGATTGTCCAGGAGCAATTTTTTCATAATGAATATAGTTAATAAGAAAGAATCAAATGTTAATTCCAAGGTAATTGCATGAAAAATAGTTATGGTAAAAACAAGAGAAGCCTAATTAACATGAGGTGATTAGAATGTCCTATTATTTAGGAATTGAACTAGTTCACATTTGTACTAAATGCAAACTATGATGAATGACACCTTTGGCTGATGGATTTAAATAGATTTGGAGTTTTAATCATGTATATACTTGTTTAATTCAATTAATATACTAGGTTGTTTAGCCACATGTGTTATATTTCATGATCAATGTATGAAAAAGTGTGTTTTGAATCAAAAGAGGAGGCTTGCTAGCCAAAAATAATGGGACGAACTCTCTATTTTTGAATTCAACAAGTAATATCAATAAGAAATGCAATTCAAAATCAAGGACTCCATAGTTTTTTAAATTGAATGAAATCAACTCATAGATGGCCCAGGAGCAATTGTTTCATAATGAATATCGTTAAGAAGAAAGAATCAAAAGTTAATTCCAAGGTTATTGCATGAAAAATAGTCATGGTAAAAACAAGAGAAACCTAATTAACATTAGGTGATTAGAATGTCCCATTATTTAGGAATTAAACTAGTTCACATTTGTACGAAATGCAAACCATGATGAATGACACCTTTGGCCGATGGATTGAAATAGATTTGCAGTTTTAATCGTGTATATACTTGTTTGATTCAATTAATATACTAGGTTGTTTAGCCACATGTGTTATATTTCATGATCAATGTATGAAAAAGTGTGTTTTGAATCAAAAGAGGAGGCTTGCTAGCCAAAAATAATGGGACGAACTCTCTATTTTTGAATTCAACAAGTAATATCAATAAGAAATGCAATTCAAAATCAAGGACTCTGTAGTTTTTTAAATTGTATGAATTCAACTCATAGATGGCCCAGGAGCAATTTTTTCATAGTGAATATAGTTAAGAAGAAAGAATCAAAAGTTAATTCGAAGGTTATTGCATGAAAAATAGTCATGGTAAAAACAAGAGAAGCCTAAGTAACATTAGGTGATTAGAATGTCCCATTATTTAGGAATTAAACTCGTTCACATTTGTACAAAATGCAAACCATGAAGAATGACACGTTTGGTTGATGGATTTAAATAGATTTTGAGTTTTAATCGTGTATTTACTTGTTTGATTCAATTAATATACTAGGTTGTTTAGCCACATGTGTTCTATTTCATGATCAATGTATCAAAAAGAGTGTTGGGAATCAAAAGAGGAGGCTTGCTAGCCAAAAATGATGGGAGGAACCCTCTATTTTTGAATTCTATAGTTAATATCAATAAGAAATGCAATTCAAAATGAATAACTCCATTATTTGTTAAATTGAATGAATTGATGCTCCACGAGCATTTTTTTCATAATGAATATATTTATTAAGAAAGAAACAAAAGATAATTTCATGGTTATTGCTTGAAAAATAATCCTAGTAACATCAAGAGGAGCCTAATTAACATGAGGTGATTAGAAATTCTCATTATTTAGAAATTAATCCAGTTAACATTTGTACGAAATGCAAACCATGATGAATGACACCTTTGGCTGATGGATTTAAATAGATTTGGAGTTTTAATGGTGTATATACTGGTTTGATTCAATAGATATACTAGGTTGTTTAGCCACATGTGTTATAGTTCATGGTCACTGTATCAAAAAGTGTGTTTTGAATCAAAAGAGGAGGCTTGCTAGCCAAAAATGATGGGAGGAACCCTCTATTTTTGAATTCTATAGTTAATATCAATAAGAAATGCAATTCAAAATGAATAACTCCATTATTTGTTAAATTGAATGAATTGATGTAATTGATGCTCCACGAGCATTTTTTTCATAATGAATATATTTATTAAGAAAGAAACAAAAGATAATTTCATGGTTATTGCTTGAAAAATAATCCTAGTAACAACAAGAGGAGCCTAATTAACATGAGGTGATTAGAAATTCTGATTATTTAGAAATTAATCCAGTTAACATTTGTACGAAATGCAAACCATGATGAATGACACCTTTGGCTGATAGATTTAAATAGATTTGGAGTTTTAATGGTGTATATACTGGTTTGATTCAATTAATATACTAGGTTGTTTAGCCACATGTGTTATATTTCATGATCACTGTATCAAAAAGTGTGTTTTGAATCAAAAGAGGAGGCTTGCTAGCCAAAAATAATGGGACGAACTCTCTATTTTTGAATTCAACAATTAATATCAATAGGAAATGCAATTCAAAATCAACGACTCCGTTGTTTTTTAAATTGAATGAATTCAAGTCATAGATGGCCCAGGAGCAATTTTTTCATAATGAATATAGTTAAGAAGAAAGAATCAAAAGTTAATTCCAAGGTTATTGCATGAAAAATAGTCATGGTAAAAACAAGAGAAGCCTAATTAACATGAGGTGATTAGAATGTCCCATTATTTAGGAATTAAACTAGTTCACATTTGTACGAAATGCAAACCATGATGAATGACACCTTTGGCTGATGGATTTAAATAGATTTGGAGTTTTAATCGTGTACATACTTGTTTGTTTCAATTAATATACTAGGTTGTTTAGCCACATGTGTTATATTTCATGATCAATGTATGAAAAAGTGTGTTTTGAATCAAAAGAGGAGGCTTGCTAGCAAAAAATAATGGGACGAACTCTCTATTTTTGAATTCAACAAGTAATATCAATAAGAAATGCAATTCAAAATCAAGGACTCTGTAGTTTTTTAAATTGAATGAATTCAACTCATAGATGGCCCAGGAGCAATTGTTTCATAATGAATATTGTTAAGAAGAAAGAATCAAAAGTTAATTCGAAGGTTATTGCATGAAAAATAGTCATGGTAAAAACAAGAGAAGCCTAAGTAACATTAGGTGATTAGAATGTCCCATTATTTAGGAATTAAACTCGTTCACATTTGTACAAAATGCAAACCATGAAGAGTGACACGTTTGGTTGATGGATTTAAATAGATTTTGAGTTTTAATCGTGTATTTACTTGTTTGATTCAATTAATATACTAGGTTGTTTAGCCACATGTGTTCTATTTCATGATCAATGTATCAAAAAGAGTGTTGGGAATCAAAAGAGGAGACTTGCTAGCCAAAAATGATGGGAGGAACCCTCTATTTTTCAATTCTATAGTTAATATCAATAAGAAATGCAATTCAAAATGAATAACTCCATTATTTGTTAAATTGAATGAATTGATGTAATTGATGCTCGACGAGCATTTTTTTCATAATGAATATATTTATTAACAAAGAAACAAAAGATAATTTCATGGTTATTGCTTGAAAAATAATCCTAGTAACAACAAGAGGAGCCTAATTAACATGAGGTGATTAGAAATTCTCATTATTTAGAAATTAATCCAGTTAACATTTGTACGAAATGCAAACCATGATGAATGACACCTTTGGCTGATGGATTTAAATAGATTTGGAGTTTTAATGGTGTATATACTGGTTTGATTCAATTAATATACTAGGTTGTTTAGCCACATGTGTTATATTTCATGATCACTGTATCAAAAAGTGTGTTTTGAATCAAAAGAGGAGGCTTGCTAGCCAAAAATAATGGGACGAACTCTCTATTTTTGAATTCAACAATTAATATCAATAAGAAATGCAATTCAAAATCAAAGACTCTGTTGTTTTTTAAATTGAATGAATTCAACTCATAGATGGCCCAGGAGCAATTTTTTCATAATGAATATAGTTAAGAAGAAAGAATCAAAAGTTAATTCCAAGGTTATTGCATGAAAAATAGTCATGGTAAAAACAAGAGAAGCCTAATTAACATGAGGTGATTAGAATGTCCCATTATTTAGGAATTAAACTAGTTCACATTTGTAGGAAATGCAAACCATGATGAATGACACCTTTGGCTGATGGATTTAAATAGATTTGGAGTTTTAATCGTGTATATACTTGTTTGATTCAATTAATATACTAGGTTGTTTAGCCACATGTGTTATATTTCATGATCAATTTATGAAAAAGTGTGTTTTGAATCAAAAGAGGAGGCTTGCTAGCCAAAATAATGGGACGAACTCTCTATTTTTGAATTCCTCAAGTAATATCAATAAGAAATGCAATTCAAAATCAAGGACTCCATAGTTTTTTAAATTGAATGAATTCAACTCATAGATGGCCCAGGAGCAATTTTTTCATAATGAATATAGTAAAGAAGAAAGAATCAAAAGTTAATTCCAAGGTTATTGCATGAAAAATAGTCATGGTAAAAACAAGAGAAACCTAATTAACATTAGGTGATTAGAATGTCCCATTATTTAGGAATTAAACTAGTTCACATTTGTACGAAATGCAAACCATGATGAATGACACCTTTGGCTGATGGATTTAAATAGATTTGGAATTTTAATTGTGTATATACTTGTTTGATTCAATTAATATACTAGGTTGTTTAGCCACATGTGTTCTATTTCATGATCAATGTATCAAAAAGAGTGTTGGGAATCAAAAGAGGAGGCTTGCTAGCCAAAAATAATGGGAGGAACCCTCTATTTTTGAATTCTATAGTTAATATCAATAAGAAATGCAATTCAAAATGAATAACTCCATTATTTGTTAAATTGAATGAATTGATGTAATTGATGCTCCACGAGCATTTTTTTCATAATGAATATATTTATTAACAAAGAAACAAAAGATAATTTCATGGTTATTGCTTGAAAAATAATCCTAGTAACAACAAGAGGAGCCTAATTAAAATGAGGTGATTAGAAATTCTGATTATTTAGAAATTAATCCAGTTAACATTTGTACGAAATGCAAACCATGATGAATGACACCTTTGGCTGATGGATTTAAATAGATTTGGAGTTTTAATGGTGTATATACTGGTTTGATTCAATTAATATACTAGGTTGTTTAGCCACATGTGTTATATTTCATCATCATTGTATGAAAAAGTGTGTTTTGAATCAAAAGAGGAGGTTTGCTAGCCAAAAATGATGGGAGGAACCCTCTATTTTTGAATTCTATAGTTAATATCAATAAGAAATGCAATTCAAAATGAATAACTCCATTATTTGTTAAATTGAATGAATTGATGTAATTGATGCTCCACGAGCATTTTTTTCATAATGAATATATTTATTAAGAAAGAAACAAAAGATAATTTCATGGTTATTGCTTGAAATATAATCCTAGTAACAACAAGAGGAGCCTAATTAACATGAGGTGATTAGAAATTCTGATTATTTAGAAATTAATCCAGTTAACATTTGTACGAAATGCAAACCATGATGAATGACACCTTTGGCTGATGGATTTAAATAGATTTGGAGTTTTAATAATGTATATACTGGTTTGATTCCATTAATATACTAGGTTGTTTAGCCACATGTGTTATATTTCATGATCACTGTATGAAAAAGTGTGTTTTGAATCAAAAGAGGAGGCTTGCTAGCCAAAAATAATGGGACGAACTCTCTATTTTTGAATTCAACAATTAATATCAATAAGAAATGCAATTGAAAATCAAAGACTCTGTTGTTTTTTAAATTGAATGAATTCAACTCATAGATGGCCCAGGAGCAATTTTTCCATAATGAATATAGTTAAGAAGAAACAATCAAAAGTTAATTCCAAGGTTATTGCATGAAAAATAGTCATGGTAAAAACAAGAGAAGCCTAATTAACATGAGGTGATTAGAATGTCCCATTATTTAGGAATTAAACTAGTTCACATTTGTACGAAATGCAAACCATGATGAATGACACCTTTGGCTGATGGATTTAAATAGATTTGGAGTTTTAATCGTGTACATACTTGTTTGATTCAATTAATATACTAGGTTGTTTAGCCACATTTGTTATATTTCATGATCAATGTATGAAAAAGTGTGTTTTGAATCAAAAGAGGAGGCTTGCTAGCGAAAAATAATGGGACGAACTCTCTATTTTTGAATTCAACAAGTAATATCAATAAGAAATGCAATTCAAAATCAAGGACTCCATAGTTTTTTAAATTGAATGAATTCAACTCATAGATGGCCCAAGAGCAACTTTTTCATAATGAATATAGTTAAGAAGAAAGAATCAAAAGTTAATTCCAAGTTTATTGCATGAAAAATAGTCATGGTAAAAACAAGAGAAACCTAATTAACAATAGGTGATTAGAATGTCCCATTATTTAGGAATTAAACTAGTTCACATTTGTACGAAATGCAAACCATGATGAATGACACCTTTGGCTGATGGATTTAAATAGATTTGGAGTTTTAATCGTGTATATACTTGTTTGATTCAATTAATATACTAGGTTGTTTAGCCACATGTGTTATATTTCATGATCAATGTATGAAAAAGTGTGTTTTGAATCAAAAGAGGAGGCTTGCTAGCCAAAAATAATGGGATGAACTCTCTATTTTTGAATTCAACAAGTAATATCAATAAGAAATGCAATTCAAAATCAAGGACTCTGTAGTTTTTTTTTAATGAATGAATTCAACTCATAGATGGCCCAGGAGCAATTTTTTCATAGTGAATATAGTTAAGAAGAAAGAATCAAAAGTTAATTCCAAGGTTATTGCATGAAAAATAGTCATGGTAAAAACAAGAGAAGCCTAATTAACATTAGGTCATTAGAAATTCTCATTATTTAGGAATTAAACCAATTAACATTTGTACGAAATGCAAATCATGATGAATGACACCTTTGGCTGATGGATTTAAATAGATTTGGAATTTTAATGGTGTATATACTTGTTTGATTCAATTAATATACTAGGTTGTTTAGCCACATGTGTTCTATTTCATGATCAATGTATCAAAAAGAGTGTTGGGAATCAAAAGAGGAGGCTTGCTAACCAAAAATGATGGGAGGAACCCTCTATTTTTGAATTCTATAGTTAATATCAATAAGAAATGCAATTCAAAATCAATAACTCCATTATTTGTTAAATTGAATGAATTGATGTAATTGATGCTCCACGAGCATTTTTTTCATAATGAATATATTTATTAACAATGAACCAAAAGATAAATTCATTGTTATTGCTTGAAAAATAATCCTAGTAACAACAAGAGGAGCCTAATTAACATGAGGTGATTAGAAATTCTCATTATTTAGAAATTAATCCAATTAACATTTGTACGAAATGCAAACCATGATGAATGACACCTTTGGCTAATGGATTTAAATAGATTTGGAGTTTTAATGGTGTATATACTGGTTTGATTCAATTAATATACTAGGTTGTTTAGCCACATTTGTTATATTTCATGATCAATGTATGAAAAAGTGTGTTTTGAATCAAAAGAGGAGGCTTGCTAGCAAAAAATAATGGGACGAACTCTCTATTTTTGAATTCAACAAGTAATATCAATAAGAAATGCAATTCAAAATCAAGGACTCCATAGTTTTTAAAATTGAATGAATTCAACTCATAGATGGCCCAAGAGCAACTTTTTCATAATGAATATAGTTAAGAAGAAAGAATCAAAAGTTAATTCCAAGGTTATTGCATGAAAAATAGTCATGGTAAAAACAAGAGAAACCTAATTAACATTAGGTGATTAGAATGTCCCATTATTTAGGAATTAAACTAGTTCACATTTGTACGAAATGCAAACCATGATGAATGACACCTTTGGCTGATGGATTTAAATAGATTTGGAGTTTTAATCGTGTATATACTTGTTTGATTCAATTAATATACTAGGTTGTTTAGCCACATGTGTTATATTTCATGATCAATGTATGAAAAAGTGTGTTTTGAATCAAAAGAGGAGGCTTGCTAGCCAAAAATAATGGGACGAACTTTCTATTTTTGAATTCAACAAGTAATATCAATAAGAAATGCAATTCAAAATCAAGGACTCTGTAGTTTTTTAAATTGAATGAATTCAACTCATAGATGGCCCAGGAGCAATTTTTTCATAGTGAATATAGTTAAGAAGAAAGAATCAAAAGTTAATTCCAAGGTTATTGCATGAAAAATAGTCATGGTAAAAACAAGAGAAGCCTAATTAACATTAGGTCATTAGAAATTCTCATTATTTAGGAATTAAACCAATTAACATTTGTACGAAATGCAAACCATGATGAATGACACCTTTGGCTGATGGATTTAAATAGATTTGGAATTTTAATGGTGTATATACTTGTTTGATTCAATTAATATACTAGGTTGTTTAGCCACATGTGTTCTATTTCATGATCAATGTATCAAAAAGAGTGTTGGGAATCAAAAGAGGAGGCTTGCTAACCAAAAATGATGGGAGGAACCCTCTATTTTTGAATTCTATAGTTAATATCAATAAGAAATGCAATTCAAAATGAATAACTCCATTATTTGTTAAATTGAATGAATTGATGCTCCACGAGCATTTTTTTCATAATGAATATATTTATTAAGAAAGAAACAAAAGATAATTTCATGGTTATTGCTTGAAAAATAATCCTAGTAACATCAAGAGGAGCCTAATTAACATGAGGTGATTAGAAATTCTCATTATTTAGAAATTAATCCAGTTAACATTTGTACGAAATGCAAACCATGATGAATGACACCTTTGGCTGATGGATTTAAATAGATTTGGAGTTTTAATGGTGTATATACTGGTTTGATTCAATAGATATACTAGGTTGTTTAGCCACATGTGTTATAGTTCATGGTCACTGTATCAAAAAGTGTGTTTTGAATCAAAAGAGGAGGCTTGCTAGCCAAAAATGATGGGAGGAACCCTCTATTTTTGAATTCTATAGTTAATATCAATAAGAAATGCAATTCAAAATGAATAACTCCATTATTTGTTAAATTGAATGAATTGATGTAATTGATGCTCGACGAGCATTTTTTTCATAATGAATATATTTATTAAGAAAGAAACAAAAGATAATTTCCTGGTCATTGCTTGAAAAATAATCCTAGTAACAACAAGAGGAGCCTAATTAACATGAGGTGATTAGAAATTCTGATTATTTAGAAATTAATCCAGTTAACATTTGTACGAAATGCAAACCATGATGAATGACACCTTTGGCTGATGGATTTAAATAGATTTGCAGTTTTAATCGTGTATATACTGGTTTGATTCCATTAATATACTAGGTTGTTTAGCCACATGTGTTATATTTCATGATCACTGTATGAAAAAGTGTGTTTTGAATCAAAAGAGGAGGCTTGCTAGCCAAAAATAATGGGACGAACTCTCTATTTTTGAATTCAACAATTAATATCAATAAGAAATGCAATTCAAAATCAAAGACTCTGTTGTTTTTTAAATTGAATGAATTCAACTCATAGATGGCCCAGGAGCAATTTTTCCATAATGAATATAGTTAAGAAGAAACAATCAAAAGTTAATTCCAAGGTTATTGCATGAAAAATAGTCATGGTAAAAACAAGAGAAGCCTAATTAACATGAGGTGATTAGAATGTCCCATTATTTAGGAATTAAACTAGTTCACATTTGTACGAAATGCAAACCATGATGAATGACACCTTTGGCTGAGGGATTTAAATAGATTTGGAGTTTTAATCGTGTATATACTAGTTTGATTCAATTAATATACGAGGTTGTTTAGCCACAGGTGTTATATTTCATGATCAATGTATGAAAAAGTGTGTTTTGAATCAAAAGAGGAGGCTTGCTAGCCAAAAATAATGGGACGAACTCTCTATTTTTGAATTCAACAAGTAATATCAATAAGAAATGCAATTCAAAATCAAGGTCTCTATAGTTTTTTAAATTGAATGAATTCAACTCATAGATGGCCCAGGAGCAATTTTTTCATAATGAATATTGTTAAGAAGAAAGAATCAAAAGTTAATTCGAAGGTTATTGCATGAAAAATAGTCATGGTAAAAACAAGAGAAGCCTAAGTAACATTAGGTGATTAGAATGTCCCATTATTTAGGAATTAAACAAGTTCACATTTGTACTAAATGCAAACCATGAAGAATGACACGTTTGGTTGATGGATTTAAATAGATTTGGAGTTTTAATCGTGTATATACTTGTTTGATTCAATTAATATACTAGGTTGTTTAGCCACATGTGTTATATTTCATGATCAATGTATCAAAAGGTGTGTTTTGAATCAAAAGAGGAGGCTTGCTAGCCAAAAATATTGGGACGAACTCTCTATTTTTGAATTCAACAAGTAATATCAATAAGAAATGCAATTCAAAATCAAGGACTCCATATTTTTTTAAATTGAATGAATTCAACTCATAGATGGCCCAGGAGCAACTTTTTCATAATGAATATAGTTAAGAAGAGAGAATCAAAAGTTAATTCCAAGGTTATTGCATGAAAAATAGTCATGGTAAAAACAAGAGAAACCTAATTAACATTAGGTGATTAGAATGTCCCATTATTTAGGAATTAAACTAGTTCACATTTGTACGAAATGCAAACCATGATGAATGACACCTTTGGCTGATGGATTTAAATAGATTTGGAGTTTTAATCGTGTATATACTTGTTTGATTCAATTAATATACTAGGTTGTTTAGCCACATGTGTTATATTTCATGATGAATGTATGAAAAAGTGTGTTTTGAATCAAAAGAGGAGGCTTGCTAGCCAAAAATAATGGGACGAACTCTCTATTTTTGAATTCAACAAGTAATATCAATAAGAAATGCAATTCAAAATCAAGGACTCTGTAGTTTTTTAAATTGTATGAATTCAACTCATAGATGGCCCAGGAGCAATTTTTTCATAGTGAATATAGTTAAGAAGAAAGAATCAAAAGTTAATTCCAAGGTTATTGCATGAAAAATAGTCATGGTAAAAACAAGAGAAGCCTAATTAACATTAGGTCATTAGAAATTGTCATTATTTAGGAATTAAACCAATTAACATTTGCACGAAATGCAAACCATGATGAATGACACCTTTGGCTTATGGATTTAAATAGATTTGGAATTTTAATGGTGTATATACTTGTTTGATTCAATTAATATACTAGGTTGTTTAGCCACATGTGTTCTATTTCATGATCAATGTATCAAAAAGAGTGTTGGGAATCAAAAGAGGAGGCTTGCTAGCCAAAAATGATGGGAGGAACCCTCTATTTTTGAATTCTATAGTTAATATCAATAAGAAATGCAATTCAAAATGAATAACTCCATTATTTGTTAAATTGAATGAATTGATGCTCCACGAGCATTTTTTTTCATCATGAATATATTTATTAAGAAAAACAACAAAAGATAATTTCATGGTTATTGCTTGAAAAATAATCCTAGTAACATCAAGAGGAGCCTAATTAACATGAGGTGATTAGAAATTCTCATTATTTAGAAATTAATCCAGTTAACATTTGTATGAAATGCAAACCATGATGAATGACACCTTTGGCTGATGGATTTAAATAGATTTGGAGTTTTAATGGTGTATATACTGGTGTGATTCAATTAATATACTAGGTTGTTTAGCCACATGTGTTATAGTTCATGGTCACTGTATCAAAAATTGTGTTTTTTTGAATCAAAAGAGGAGGCTTGCTAGCCAAAAATGATGGGAGGAACCCTCTATTTTTGAATTCTATAGTTAATATCAATAAGAAATGCAATTGAAAATGAATAACTCCATTATTTGTTAAATTGAATGAATTGATGTAATTGATGCTCCACGAGCATTTTTTTTCATAATGAATATATTTTATTAAGAAAGAAACAAAAGATAATTTCATGGTTATTACTTGAAAAATAATCCTAGTAACAACAAGAGGAGCCTAATTAACATGAAGTGATTAGAAATTCTCATTATTTAGAAATTAATCCAGTTAACATTTGTACGAAATGCAAACCATGAAGAATGACACCTTTGGCTGATGGATTTAAATAGATTTGGAGTTTTAATGGTGTATATACTACTGTTTGATTCAATTAATATACTAGGTTGTTTAGCCACATGTGTTATATTTCATGATCACTGTATCAAAAAGTGTGTTTTTGAATCAAAAGAGGAGGCTTGCTAGCCAAAAATAATGGGACGAACTCTCTATTTTTGAATTCAACAATTAATATCAATAGGAAATGCAATTCAAAATCAACGACTCCGTTGTTTTTTTAAATTGAATGAATTCAACTCATAGATGGCCCAGGAGCAATTTTTTCATAATGAATATTGTTAAGAAGAAAGAATCAAAAGTTAATTCCAAGGTTATTGCATGAAAAATAGTCATGGTAAAAAACAAGAGAAGCCTAATTAACATGAGGTGATTAGAATGTCCCATTATTTAGGAATTAAACTAGTTCACATTTGTAGGAAATGCAAACCATGATGAATGACACCTTTGGCTGATGGATTTAAATAGATTTGGAGTTTTAATCGTGTACATACTTGTTTGATTCAATTAATATACTAGGTTGTTTAGCCACATGTGTTATATTTCATGATCAATGTATGAAAAAGAGTGTTTTGAATCAAAAGAGGAGGCTTGCTAGCAAAAAATAATGGGACGAACTCTCTATTTTTGAATTCAACAAGTAATATCAATAAGAAATGCAATTCAAAATCAAGGACTCTGTAGTTTTTTAAATTGAATGAATTCAACTCATAGATGGCCCAGGAGCAATTGTTTCATAATGAATATTGTTAAGAAGAAAGAATCAAAAGTTAATTCGAAGGTTATTGCATGAAAAATAGTCATGGTAAAAACAAGAGAAGCCTAAGTAACATTAGGTGATTAGAATGTCCCATTATTTAGGAATTAAACTCGTTCACATTTGTACAAAATGCAAACCATGAAGAATGACACGTTTGGTTGATGGATTTAAATAGATTTTGAGTTTTAATCGTGTATTTACTTGTTTGATTCAATTAATATACTAGGTTGTTTAGCCACATGTGTTCTATTTCATGATCAATGTATCAAAAAGAGTGTTGGGAATCAAAAAGAGGAGGCTTGCTAGCCAAAAATGATGGGAGGAACCCTCTATTTTTCAATTCTATAGTTAATATCAATAAGAAATGCAATTCAAAATGAATAACTCCATTATTTGTTAAATTGAATGAATTGATGTAATTGATGCTCGACGAGCATTTTTTTTCATAATGAATATATTTATATTAAGAAAGAAACAAAAGATAATTTCATGGTTATTGCTTGAAAAAATATAATCCTAGTAACAACAAGAGGAGCCTAATTAACATGAGGTGCTTAGAAATTCTGATTATTTAGAAATTAATCCAGTTAACATTTGTACGAAATGCAAACCATGATGAATGACACCTTTGGCTGATGGATTTAAATAGATTTGGAGTTTTAATGGTGTATATACTGGTTTGATTCAATTAATATACTAGGTTGTTTAGCCACATGTGTTATATTTCATGATCACTGTATCAAAAAGTGTGTTTTGAATCAAAAGAGGAGGCTTGCTAGCCAAAAATAATGGGACGAACTCTCTATTTTTGAATTCAACAATTAATATCAATAGGAAATGCAATTCAAAATCAACGACTCCGTTGTTTTTTAAATTGAATGAATTCAACTCATAGATGGCCCAGGAGCAATTTTTTTTTTCATAATGAATATAGTTAAGAAGAAAGAATCAAAAGTTAATTCCAAGGTTATTGCATGAAAAATAGTCATGGTAAAAGCAAAGAGAAGCCTCATTAACATGAGGTGATTAGAATGTCCCATTATTTAGGAATTAAACTAGTTCACATTTGTACGAAATGCAAACCATGATGAATGACACCTTTGGCTGATGGATTTAAATAGATTTGGAGTTTTAATCGTGTGTACATACTTGTTTGATTCAATTAATATACTAGGTTGTTTTTAGCCACATGTGTTATATATTTCATGATCAATGTATCAAAAATTATGTTTTGGAATCAAAAGAGGAGGAGGCTTGCTAGGCCAAAAATGATGGGAGGAACTCTCTCTTTTTTGAATTCTATAATTAATATCAATAAGAAATGCAATTCAAAATCAAGGACTCCATTGTTTGTTAAATTGAATGAATTCATCTTATAGATGATCTAGGGGGCAACTTTTTCATAACGAATATAGTTATTAAGAGAGAAACAAAAGTTAATTTCAAGGTTATTGCACAAAAAATAGTGCTGATAATAACAAGAGGAGCCTAATTAACATGAGGTGATTAGAAATTTCTCATTATTTAGTAATTAATCTAGTTAACAATTGTACGAAATGCAAACCATGATGAATGACACCTTTGGCTGATGGATTTAAATAGATTTGGAGTTTTAATGGTGTATATACTTGTTTGATTCAATTAATATACTAGGTTGTTAAGTCACATCTGTTATATTTCATGATCAATGTATCAAAAAGTGTGTTTTGAATCAAAAGAGGAGGCTTGCTAGCCAAAAATAATGGGAGGAACTCACTATTTTTGAATTCAACAATTAATATCAATAAGAAATGCAATTCAAAATCAAGGACTCCATTGTGTGATAAATTGAATGAATTCATCTCATAGATGGTCCAGGAGCAATTTTTTCATAATGAATATAGTTAATAAGAAAGAATCAAAAGTTAATTCCAAGGTTATTGCATGAAAAATAGTCATGGTAAAAACAAGAGAAGCCTAATTAACATTAGGTGATTAGAATCTCTCATTATTTAGGAATTAAACTAGTTGACATTTTTACTAAATGCAAACCAAGATGAATTACACCTTTGGCTGATGGATTTAAAAAGATTTGGAGTTTTAATGGTGTATATACTTGTTTGATTCAATTAATATACTAGGTTGTTTAGCCACATGTGTTCTATTTCATGATAAATGTATCAAAAAGTGTGTTTGGAATCAAAAGAGGAGGCTTGCTAGCCAAAAATGATGGGAGGAACTCTCTATTTTTTGAATTCTATACTTAATATCAATAAGAAATACAATTCAAAATGAAGAACTCCATTATTTTTTAAATTGAATGAATTCACGTAATTGATGTTCCGCGGGCATTTTGTTCATAATGAATATAGTTAATAAGAAAGAATCAAAAGTTAATTCCAAGGTTATTGCATGAAAAATAGTCATGGTAAAAAACAAGAGAAGCCTAATTAACATTAGGTGATTAGAATCTCTCATTATTTAGGAATTGAACGAGTTAACATTTGTACTAAATGCAAACCATGATGAATGACACCTTTGGCTGATGGATTTAAATGGATTTGGAGTTTTAATGTTGTATATACTTGTTTGATTCAATTAATATACTAGGTTGTTTAGCCACATGTGTTCTATTTCATGATAAATGTATCAAAAAGTGTGTTTGGAATCAAAAGAGGAGGCTTGCTAGCCAAAAATGATGGGAGGATCTCTCTATTTTTGAATTCTATAATTAATATCAATAAGAAATGCAATTCAAAATGAAGAACTCCATTATTTGTTAAATTGAATGAATTCATGTAATTGATGGTCCACGGGCATTTTGTTCGTAATGAATATATTTATTAAGAAAGAAACAAAAGATAATTTCATGGTTATTGCATGAAAAATAGTCCTGGTAACAACAGGAGGAGCCTAATTAACATGAGGTGATTAGAAATTCTTATTATTTAGGAATTAAACCTTTTAAAAATTTGTACGAAATGCAAACCACGATGAATGTCACCTTGGCCGGATGGATTTAAATAGATTTGGAGTTTTAATGGTGTATATACTTATTTGATTCAATTAATATACAAGGTTGTTTAGCCACATGTGTTATATTTCATGATCAATGTATCAAAAAGTGTGTTTTGAATAAAAAGAGGAGGCTTGCTAGCCAAAAATGATGGGAGGAACTCTCTATTTTTGAATTCAACAATTAATATCAATAAGAAATTCAATTTAAAATCAAGAACTCCGTTGTTTGTTAAATTGAATGAATTCATGTAATTAATGGTCCACGGTCATTTTTTTCATAATCAATATATTTATTAAGAAAGAAACAAAAGTGAATTTCAAAGTTATTGCATGAAAAATAGTCATGGTAAAAATAAGAGAAGCCTAATTAATATTAGGTGATTAGAAGGTCTAATTATTTAGGAATTAAACCAATTAACATTTGAACTAAATGCAAACCACGATGAATGACACCTTTGGCTGATGGATTTAAACAGATTTGGAGTTTTAATGGTATATATACTTGTTTGATTCAATAATATACTAGGTTGTTTAACCACATGTGTTATATTTCATGATCAATGTATCAAAAAGAGTGTTTGGAATCAAAAGAGCAGCCTTGTCAACCAAAAGTGATCGGAGGAACTATATATTTTTGAATTGAACAATTAATATCAATAAGAAATGACATTGAAAATCAAGGACTCAATTGTTTCTTAAATTGAATAAATTTATATAATTGATGGTCAACAGGCATTTTTTTGTTGATAATGAATATAATTATTAAGAAAGAAACAAAAGTTAATTTCAAGGTTATTGCATGAAAAATAGTCCTCGTAACAACAAGAGGAGTCTAATTAACATGAGGTGATTAGAAACTCTCATTATTTAGAAATTAAACCAGTTAACATTTGTACGAAATGCAAACCATGATGAATAACACCTTTGGCTTATGGATTTAAACAGATTTGGAGTTTTAATGGTGTATATACTTGTTTGATTCAATTAATATACTAGGTTGTATAGCCACATGTGTTCTATTTCATGATAAATGTATCAAAAAGTGTGTTTGGAATCAAAAGAGGAGGCTTGCTAGCCAAAAATGATGGGAGGAACTCTCTATTTTTGAATTCTATAATTAATATCAATAAGAAATGCAATTCAAAATGAAGAACTCCATTATTTGTTAAATTGAATGAATTCATGTAATTGATGGTCCACGGGCATTTTGTTCGTAATGAATATATTTATTAAGAAAGAAACAAAAGATAATTTCATGGTTATTGCATGAAAAATAGTCCTGGTAACAACAGGAGGAGCCTAATTAACATGAGGTGATTAGAAATTCTTATTATTTAGGAATTAAACCTTTTAACATTTGTACGAAATGCAAACCACGATGAATGTCACCTTGGCCGGATGGATTTAAATAGATTTGGAGTTTTAATGGTGTATATACTTATTTGATTCAATTAATATACAAGGTTGTTTAGCCACATGTGTTATATTTCATGATCAATGTATCAAAAAAGTGTGTTTTGAATAAAAAGAGGAGGCTTGCTAGCCAAAAAATGATGGGAGGAACTCTCTATTTTTGAATTCAACAATTAATATCAATAAGAAATTCAATTTAAAATCAAGAACTCCGTTGTTTGTTAAATTGAATGAATTCATGTAATTAATGGTCCACGGTCATTTTTTTCATAATCAATATATTTATTAAGAAAGAAACAAAAGTGAATTTCAAAGTTATTGCATGAAAAATAGTCATGGTAAAAATAAGAGAAGCCTAATTAATATTAGGTGATTAGAAGGTCTAATTATTTAGGAATTAAACCAATTTAACATTTGAACTAAATGCAAACCATGATGAATGACACCTTTGGCTGATGGATTTAAACAGATTTGGAGTTTTAATGGTATATATACTTGTTTGATTCAATAATATATACTAGGTTGTTTAACCACATGTGTTATATTTCATGATCAATGTATCAAAAAGAGTGTTTGTAATCAAAAGAGCAGCCTTGTCAACCAAAAGTGATCGGAGGAACTATCTATTTTTGAATTGAACAATTAATATCAATAAGAAATGACATTGAAAATCAAGGACTCAATTGTTTCTTAAATTGAATAAATTTATATAATTGATGGTCAACGGGCATTTTTTTGTTGATAATGAATATAATTATTAAGAAAGAAACAAAAGTTAATTTCAAGGTTATTGCATGAAAAATAGTCCTCGTAACAACAAGAGGAGTCTAATTAACATGAGGTGATTAGAAACTCTCATTATTTAGAAATTAAACCAGTTAACATTTGTACGAAATGCAAACCATGATGAATAACACCTTTGGCTTATGGATTTAAACAGATTTGGAGTTTTAATGGTGTATATACTTGTTTGATTCAATTAATATACTAGGTTGTTTAGCCACATGTGTTATATTTCATGATTAATGTATGAAAAAGTGTGTTTTGAATCAAAAGAGGAGGCTTGCTAGCCAAAAATAATGGGACGAACTCTCTATTTTTGAATTCAACAAGTAATATCAATAAGAAATGTAATTCAAAATCAAGGACTCTGTAGTTTTTTAAATTGTATGAATTCAACTCATAGATGGCCCAGGAGCAATTTTTTCATAGTGAATATAGTTAAGAAGAAAGAATCAAAAGTTAATTCCAAGGTTATTGCATGAAAAATAGTCATGGTAAAAACAAGAGAAGCCTAATTAACATTAGGTCATTAGAAATTGTCATTATTTAGGAATTAAACCAATTAACATTTGCACGAAATGCAAACCATGATGAATGACACCTTTGGCTTATGGATTTAAATAGATTTGGAATTTTAATGGTGTATATACTTGTTTGATTCAATTAATATACTAGGTTGTTTAGCCACATGTGTTCTATTTCATGATCAATGTATCAAAAAGAGTGTTGGGAATCAAAAGAGGAGGCTTGCTAGCCAAATGATGGGAGGAACCCTCTATTTTTGAATTCTATAGTTAATATCAATAAGAAATGCAATTCAAAATGAATAACTCCATTATTTGTTAAATTGAATGAATTGATGCTCCATGAGCATTTTTTTCATCATGAATATATTTATTAAGAAAGAAACAAAAGATAATTTCATGGTTATTGCTTGAAAAATAATCCTAGTAACATCAAGAGGAGCCTAATTAACATGAGGTGATTAGAAATTCTCATTATTTAGAAATTAATCCAGTTAACATTTGTATGAAATGCAAACCATGATGAATGACACCTTTGGCTGATGGATTTAAATAGATTTGGAGTTTTAATGGTGTATATACTGGTGTGATTCAATTAATATACTAGGTTGTTTAGCCACATGTGTTATAGTTCATGGTCACTGTATCAAAAATTGTGTTTTGAATCAAAAGAGGAGGCTTGCTAGCCAAAAATGATGGGAGGAACCCTCTATTTTTGAATTCTATAGTTAATATCAATAAGAAATGCAATTCAAAATGAATAACTCCATTATTTGTTAAATTGAATGAATTGATGTAATTGATGCTCGACGAGCATTTTTTTCATAATGAATATATTTATTAAGAAAGAAACAAAAGATAATTTCATGGTTATTACTTGAAAAATAATCCTAGTAACAACAAGAGGAGCCTAATTAACATGAAGTGATTAGAAATTCTCATTATTTAGAAATTAATCCAGTTAACATTTGTACGAAATGCAAACCATGAAGAATGACACCTTTGGCTGATGGATTTAAATAGATTTGGAGTTTTAATGGTGTATATACTGGTTTGATTCAATTAATATACTAGGTTGTTTAGCCACATGTGTTATATTTCATGATCACTGTATCAAAAAGTGTGTTTTGAATCAAAAGAGGAGGCTTGCTAGCCAAAAATAATGGGACGAACTCTCTATTTTTGAATTCAACAATTAATATCAATAGGAAATGCAATTCAAAATCAACGACTCCGTTGTTTTTTAAATTGAATGAATTCAACTCATAGATGGCCCAGGAGCAATTTTTTCATAATGAATATTGTTAAGAAGAAAGAATCAAAAGTTAATTCCAAGGTTATTGCATGAAAAATAGTCATGGTAAAAACAAGAGAAGCCTAATTAACATGAGGTGATTAGAATGTCCCATTATTTAGGAATTAAACTAGTTCACATTTGTACGAAATGCAAACCATGATGAATGACACCTTTGGCTGATGGATTTAAATAGATTTGGAGTTTTAATCGTGTACATACTTGTTTGATTCAATTAATATACTAGGTTGTTTAGCCACATGTGTTATATTTCATGATCAATGTATGAAAAAGAGTGTTTTGAATCAAAAGAGGAGGCTTGCTAGCAAAAAATAATGGGACGAACTCTCTATTTTTGAATTCAACAAGTAATATCAATAAGAAATGCAATTCAAAATCAAGGACTCTGTAGTTTTTTAAATTGAATGAATTCAACTCATAGATGGCCCAGGAGCAATTGTTTCATAATGAATATTGTTAAGAAGAAAGAATCAAAAGTTAATTCGAAGGTTATTGCATGAAAAATAGTCATGGTAAAAACAAGAGAAGCCTAAGTAACATTAGGTGATTAGAATGTCCCATTATTTAGGAATTAAACTCGTTCACATTTGTACAAAATGCAAACCATGAAGAATGACACGTTTGGTTGATGGATTTAAATAGATTTTGAGTTTTAATCGTGTATTTACTTGTTTGATTCAATTAATATACTAGGTTGTTTAGCCACATGTGTTCTATTTCATGATCAATGTATCAAAAAGAGTGTTGGGAATCAAAAGAGGAGGCTTGCTAGCCAAAAATGATGGGAGGAACCCTCTATTTTTCAATTCTATAGTTAATATCAATAAGAAATGCAATTCAAAATGAATAACTCCATTATTTGTTAAATTGAATGAATTGATGTAATTGATGCTCGACGAGCATTTTTTTCATAATGAATATATTTATTAAGAAAGAAACAAAAGATAATTTCATGGTTATTGCTTGAAAAATAATCCTAGTAACAACAAGAGGAGCCTAATTAACATGAGGTGCTTAGAAATTCTGATTATTTAGAAATTAATCCAGTTAACATTTGTACGAAATGCAAACCATGATGAATGACACCTTTGGCTGATGGATTTAAATAGATTTGGAGTTTTAATGGTGTATATACTGGTTTGATTCAATTAATATACTAGGTTGTTTAGCCACATGTGTTATATTTCATGATCACTGTATCAAAAAGTGTGTTTTGAATCAAAAGAGGAGGCTTGCTAGCCAAAAATAATGGGACGAACTCTCTATTTTTGAATTCAACAATTAATATCAATAGGAAATGCAATTCAAAATCAACGACTCCGTTGTTTTTTAAATTGAATGAATTCAACTCATAGATGGCCCAGGAGCAATTTTTTCATAATGAATATAGTTAAGAAGAAAGAATCAAAAGTTAATTCCAAGGTTATTGCATGAAAAATAGTCATGGTAAAAGCAAGAGAAGCCTCATTAACATGAGGTGATTAGAATGTCCCATTATTTAGGAATTAAACTAGTTCACATTTGTACGAAATGCAAACCATGATGAATGACACCTTTGGCTGATGGATTTAAATAGATTTGGAGTTTTAATCGTGTACATACTTGTTTGATTCAATTAATATACTAGGTTGTTTAGCCACATGTGTTATATTTCATGATCAATGTATCAAAAATTATGTTTTGGAATCAAAAGAGGAGGCTTGCTAGGCCAAAAATGATGGGAGGAACTCTCTCTTTTTGAATTCTATAATTAATATCAATAAGAAATGCAATTCAAAATCAAGGACTCCATTGTTTGTTAAATTGAATGAATTCATCTTATAGATGATCTAGGGGCAACTTTTTCATAACGAATATAGTTATTAAGAGAGAAACAAAAGTTAATTTCAAGGTTATTGCACAAAAAATAGTGCTGATAATAACAAGAGGAGCCTAATTAACATGAGGTGATTAGAAATTCTCATTATTTAGGAATTAAACTAGTTCACATTTGTACGAAATGCAAACCATGATGAATGACACCTTTGGCTGATGGATTTAAATAGATTTGGAGTTTTAATCGTGTACATACTTGTTTGATTCAATTAATATACTAGGTTGTTTAGCCACATGTGTTATATTTCATGATCAATGTATGAAAAAGTGTGTTTTCAATCAAAAGAGGAGGCTTGCTAGCAAAAAATAATGGGAGGAACTCTCTATTTTTGAATTCAACAAGTAATATCAATAAGAAATGCAATTCAAAATCAAGGACTCTGTAGTTTTTTAAATTGAATGAATTCAACTCATAGATGGCCCAGGAGCAATTTTTTCATAGTGAATATTGTTAAGAAGAAAGAATCAAAAGTTAATTCCAAGGTTATTGCATGAAAAATAGTCATGGTAAAAACAAGAGAAGCCTAAGTAACATTAGGTGATTAGAATGTCCCATTATTTAGGAATTAAACTCGTTCACATTTGTACAAAATGCAAACCATGAAGAATGACACGTTTGGTTGATGGATTTAAATAGATTTTGAGTTTTAATCGTGTATTTACTTGTTTGATTCAATTAATATACTAGGTTGTTTAGCCACATGTGTTCTATTTCATGATCAATGTATCAAAAAGAGTGTTGGGAATCAAAAGAGGAGGCTTGCTAGCCAAAAATGATGGGAGGAACCCTCTATTTTTGAATTCTATAGTTAATATCAATAAGAAATGCAATTCAAAATGAATAACTCCATTATTTGTTAAATTGAATGAATTGATGTAATTGATGCTCCACGAGCATTTTTTTCATAATGAATATATTTATTAACAAAGAAACAAAAGATAATTTCATGGTTATTGCTTGAAAAATAATCCTAGTAACAACAAGAGGAGCCTTATTAACATGAGGTGATTAGAAATTCTCATTATTTAGAAATTAATCCAGTTAACATTTGTACGAAATGCAAACCATGATGAATGACACCTTTGGCTGATGGATTTAAATAGATTTGGAGTTTAATGGTGTATATACTGGTTTGATTCAATTAATATACTAGGTTGTTTAGCCACATGTGTTATATTTCATGATCACTGTATCAAAAAGTGTGTTTTGAATCAAAAGAGGAGGCTTGCTAGCCAAAAATAATGGGACGAACTCTCTATTTTTGAATTCAACAATTAATATCAATAAGAAATGCAATTCAAAATCAAAGACTCTGTTGTTTTTCAAATTGAATGAATTCAACTCATAGATGGCCCAGGAGCAAGTTTTTCACAATGAATATAGTTAACAAGAAAGAATCAAAAGTTAATTCCAAGGTTATTGCATGAAAAATAGTCATGGTAAAAACAAGAGAAGCCTAATTAACATGAGGTGATTAGAATGTCCCATTATTTAGGAATTAAACTAGTTCACATTTGTTGGAAATGCAAACCATGATGAATGACACCTTTGGCTGATGGATTTAAATAGATTTGGAGTTTTAATCGTGTATATACTTGTTTGATTCAATTAATATACTAGGTTGTTTAGCCACATGTGTTATATTTCATGATCAATTTATGAAAAAGTGTGTTTTGAATCAAAAGAGGAGGCTTGCTAGCCAAAACTAATGGGACGAACTCTCTATTTTTGAATTCAACAAGTAATATCAATAAGAAATGCAATTCAAAATCAAGGACTCCATAGTTTTTTAAATTGAATGAATTCAACTCATAGATGGCCCAGGAGCAATTTTTTCATAATGAATATAGTAAAGAAGGAAGAATCAAAAGTTAATTCCAAGGTTATTGCATGAAAAATAGTCATGGTAAAAACAAGAGAAACCTAATTAACATTAGGTGATTAGAATGTCCCATTATTTAGGAATTAAACTAGTTCACATTTGTACGAAATGCAAACCATGATGAATGACACCTTTGGCTGATGGATTTAAATAGATTTGGAATTTTAATGGTGTATATACTTGTTTGATTCAATTAATATACTAGGTTGTTAAGCCACATGTGTTCTATTTCATCATCAATGTATCAAAAAGAGTGTTGGGAATCAAAAGAGGAGGCTTGCTAGCCAAAAATGATGGGAGGAACCCTCTATTTTTGAATTCTATAGTTAATATCAATAAGAAATGCAATTCAAAATGAATAACTCCATTATTTGTTAAATTGAATGAATTGATGTAATTGATGCTCCACGAGCATTTTTTTCATAATGAATATATTTAGTAACAAAGAAACAAAAGATAATTTCATGGTTATTGCTTGAAAAATAATCCTAGTAACAACAAGAGGAGCGTAATTAAAATGAGGTGATTAGAAATTCTGATTATTTAGAAATTAATCCAGTTAACATTTGTACGAAATGCAAACCATGATGAATGACACCTTTGGCTGATGGATTTAAATAGATTTGGAGTTTTAATGGTGTATATGCTGGTTTGATTCAATTAATATACTAGGTTGTTTAGCCACATGTGTTATATTTCATGATCACTGTATGAAAAAGTGTGTTTTGAATCAAAAGAGGAGGTTTGCTAGCCAAAAAATGATGGGAGGAACCCTCTATTTTTGAATTCTATAGTTAATATCAATAAGAAATGCAATTCAAAATGAATAACTCCATTATTTGTTAAATTGAATGAATTGATGTATATTGATGCTCCACGAGCATTTTTTTTTCATAATGAATATATTTATTAAGAAAGAAACAAAAGATAATTTCATAGTTATTGCTTGAAATATAATCCTAGTAACAACACAAGAGGAGCCCTAATTAACATGAGGTGATTAGAAATTCTGATTATTTAGAAATTAATCGAGTTAACATTTGTACGAAATGCAAACCATGATGAATGACACCCTTTGGCTGATGGATTTAAAAATAGATTTGGAGTTTTAATAGTGTATATAATGGTTTGATTCCATTAATATACTAGGTTGTTTAGCCACATGTGTTATATTTCATGATCACTGTATGAAAAAGTGTGTTTTGAATCAAAAGAGGAAGCTTGCTAGCCAAAAATAATGGGACGAACTCTCTATTTTTGAATTCAACAATTAATATCAATAAGAAATGCAATTCAGAATCAAAGACTCTGTTGTTTTTTTTAATTGAATGAATTCAACTCATAGATGGCCCAGGAGCAATTTTTTTCATAATGAATATAGTAAAGAAGAAAGAATCAAAAGTTAATTCCAAGGTTATTGCATGAAAAATAGTCATGGTAAAAACAAGAGAAGCCTAATTAACATGAGGTGATTAGAATGCCCCATTATTTAGGAATTAAACTAGTTCACATTTGTACGAAATGCAAACCATGATGAATGACACCTTTGGCTGATGGATTTAAATAGATTTGGAGTTTTAATCGTGTACATACTTGTTTGATTCAATTAATATACTAGGTTGTTTAGCCACATTTGTTATATTTCATGATCAATGTATGAAAAAGTGTGTTTTGAATCAAAAGAGGAGGCTTGCTAGCGAAAAATAATGGGACGAACTCTCTATTTTTGAATTCAACAAGTAATATGAATAAGAAATGCAATTCAAAATCAAGGACTCCATAGTTTTTTAAATTGAATGAATTCAACTCATAGATGTCCCAAGAGCAACTTTTTCATAATGAATATAGTTAAGAAGAAAGAATCAAAAGTTAATTCCAAGGTTATTGCATGAAAAATAGTCATGGTAAAAACAAGAGAAACCTAATTAACATTAGGTGATTAGAATGTCCCATTATTTAGGAATTAAACTAGTTCACATTTGTACGAAATGCAAACCATGATGAATGACACCTTTGGCTGATGGATGTAAATAGATTTGGAGTTTTAATCGTGTATATACTTGTTTGATTCAATTAATATACTAGGTTGTTTAGCCACATGTGTTATATTTCATGATCAATGTATGAAAAAGTGTGTTTTGAATCAAAAGAGGAGGCTTGCTAGCCAAAAATAATGGGACGAACTCTCTATTTTTGAATTCAACAAGTAATATCAATAAGAAATGCAATTCAAAATCAAGGACTCTGTAGTTTTTTAAATTGAATGAATTCAACTCATAGATGGCCCAGGAGCAATTTTTTCATAGTGAATATAGTTAAGAAGAAAGAATCAAAAGTTAATTCCAAGGTTATTGCATGAAAAATAGTCATGGTAAAAACAAGAGAACCCTAATTAACATTAGGTCATTAGAAATTCTCATTATTTAGGAATTAAACCAATTAACATTTGTACGAAATGCAAACCATGATGAATGACACCTTTGGCTGATGGATTTAAATAGATTTGGAATTTTAATGGTGTATATACTTGTTTGATTCAATTAATATACTAGGTTGTTTAGCCACATGTGTTCTATTTCATCATCAATGTATCAAAAAGAGTGTTGGGAATCAAAAGAGAGGAGGCTTGCTAGCCAAAAATGATGGGAGGAACCCTCTATTTTTGAATTCTATAGTTAATATCAATAAGAAATGCATTTCAAAATCAATAACTCCATTATTTGTTAAATTGAATGAATTGATGTAATTGATGCTCCACGAGCATTTTTTTCATAATGAATATATTTATTAACAATGAAACAAAAGATAATTTCATGGTTATTGCTTGAAAAATAATCCTAGTAACAACAAGAGGAGCCTAATTAACATGAGGTGATTAGAAATTCTCATTATTTAGAAATTAATCCAATTAACATTTGTACGAAATGCAAACCATGATGAATGACACCTTTGGCTAATGGATTTAAATAGATTTGGAGTTTTAATGGTGTATATACTGGTTTGATTCAATTAATATACTAGGTTGTTTAGCCACATGTGTTATATTTCATGATCAATGTATGAAAAAGTGTGTTTTGAATCAAAAGAGGAGGCTTGCTAGCCAAAAATAATGGGACGAACTCTCTATTTTTGAATTCAACAAGTAATATCAATAAGAAATGCAATTCAAAATCAAGGACTCTGTAGTTTTTTAAATTGAATGAATTCAACTCATAGATGGCCCAGGAGCAATTTTTTCATAGTGAATATAGTTAAGAAGAAAGAATCAAAAGTTAATTCCAAGGTTATTGCATGAAAAATAGTCATGGTAAAAACAAGAGAACCCTAATTAACATTAGGTCGTTAGAAATTCTCATTATTTAGGAATTAAACCAATTAACATTTGTACGAAATGCAAACCATGATGAATGACACCTTTGGCTGATGGATTTAAATAGATTTGGAATTTTAATGGTGTATATACTTGTTTGATTCAATTAATATACTAGGTTGTTTAGCCACATGTGTTCTATTTCATAATCAATGTATCAAAAAGAGTGTTGGGAATCAAAAGAGGAGGCTTGCTAGCCAAAAATGATGGGAGGAACCCTCTATTTTTGAATTCTATAGTTAATATCAATAAGAAATGCAATTCAAAATCAATAACTCCATTATTTGTTAAATTGAATGAATTGATGTAATTGATGCTCCACGAGCATTTTTTTCATAATGAATATATTTATTAACAATGAAACAAAAAATAATTTCATGGTTATTGCTTGAAAAATAATCCTAGTAACAACAAGAGGAGCCTAATTAACATGAGGTGATTAGAAATTCTCATTATTTAGAAATTAATCCAATTAACATTTGTACGAAATGCAAACCATGATGAATGACACCTTTGGCTAATGGATTTTAATAGATTTGGAGTTTTAATGGTGTATATACTGGTTTGATTCAATTAATATACTAGGCTGTTTAGCCACATTTGTTATCTTTCATGATCAATGTATGAAAAAGTGTGTTTTGAATCAAAAGAGGAGGCTTGCTAGCGAAAAATAATGGGACGAACTTTCTATTTTTGAATTCAACAAGTAATATCAATAAGAAATGCAATTCAAAATCAAGGACTCCATAGTTTTTTAAATTGAATGAATTCAACTCATAGATGGCCCAAGAGCAACTTTTTCATAATGAATATAGTTAAGAAGAAAGAATCAAAAGTTAATTCCAAGGTTATTGCATGAAAAATAGTCATGGTAAAAACAAGAGAAACCTAATTAACATTAGGTGATTAGAATGTCCCATTATTTAGGAATTAAACTAGTTCACATTTGTACGAAATGCAAACCATGATGCATGACACCTTTGGCTGATGGATTTAAATAGATTTGGAGTTTTAATCGTCTATATACTTGTTTGATTCAATTAATATACTAGGTTGTTTAGCCACATGTGTTATATTTCATGATCAATGTATGAAAAAGTGTGTTTTGAATCAAAAGAGGAGGCTTGCTAGCCAAAAATGATGGGATGAACTCTCTATTTTTGAATTTAACAAGTAATATCAATAAGAAATGCAATTCAAAATCAAGGACTCTGTAGTTTTTTAAATTGAATGAATTCAACTCATAGATGGCCCAGGAGCAATTTTTTCATAGTGAATATAGTTAAGAAGAAAGAATAAAAAGTTAATTCCAAGGTTATTGCATGAAAAATAGTCATGGTAAAAACAAGAGAACCCTAATTAACATTAGGTCATTAGAAATTCTCATTATTTAGGAATTAAACCAATTATCATTTGTACGAAATGCAAACCATGATGAATGACACCTTTGGCTGATGGATTTAAATAGATTTGGAATTTTAATGGTGTATATACTTGTTTGATTCAATTAATATACTAGGTTGTTTAGCCGCATGTGTTCTATTTCATCATCAATGTATCAAAAAGAGTGTTGGGAATCAAAAGAGGAGGCTTGCTAGCCAAAAATGATGGGAGGAACCCTCTATTTTTGAATTCTATAGTTAATATCAATAAGAAATGCAATTCAAAAATCAATAACTCCATTATTTGTTAAATTGAATGAATTGATGTAATTGATGCTCCACGAGCATTTTTTTTTTCATAATGAATATATTTATTAACAATGAAACAAAAGATAATTTCATGGTTATTGCTTGAAAAATAATCCTAGTAACAACAAGAGGAGCCTAATTAACATGAGGTGATTAGAAATTCTCATTATTTAGAAATTAATCCAATTAACATTTGTACGAAAATGCAAACCATGATGAATGACACCTTTGGCTAATGGATTTAAATAGATTTGGAGTTTTAATGGTGTATATACTGGTTTTGATTCAATTAATATACTAGGTTGTTTAGCCACATGTGTTATATTTTCATGATCACTGTATCAAAAATGTGTGTTTTGAATCAAAAGAGGAGGCTTGCTAGCCAAAAATAATGGGACGAACTCTCTATTTTTGAATTCAACAATTAATATCAATAAGAAATGCAATTCAAAATCAAAGAACTCTGTTGTTTTTTTAAATTGAATGAATTCAACTCATAGATGGCCCAGGAGCAATTTTTTTCATAATGAATATAGTTAAGAAGAAAGAATCAAAAGTTAATTCCAAGGTTATTGCATGAAAAATAGTCATGGTAAAAACAAGAGAAGCCTAATTAACATGAGGTGATTAGAAATGTCCCATTATTTAGGAATTAAAACGAGTTCACATTTGTATGAAATGCAAACCATGATGAATGACCCCTTTGGCTGATGGATTTAAATAGATTTGGGAGTTTTTAAATCGTGTATATACTTGTTTGATTCAATTAAAAATAATATACTAGGTTGTTTAGCCACATGTGTTATATTTCATCATCATCAATTTATGAAAAAGTGTGTTTTGATCAAAAGAGGAGGCTTGCTAGCCAAAAATAATGGGACGAACTCTCTATTTTTGAATTCAACAAGTAATATCAATTAAGAAATGCAATTCAAAATCAAGGACTCCATAGTTTTTTAAATTGAATATGTAATTCAACTCATAAGGGGTAGATGGCCCATGTGGAGCAATTTTTTCATTAATGAAATATAGTAAAGAAGGAAGAATCAAAAGTTAATTCTCCAAGGTTATTGCATGAAAAATAGTCATGGGAATAAAAACAAGTGCAAACCTAATTAACATTAGGTGATTAATAATGTCCCATTATTTAGGAATTAAACTGAGTTAACATTTGTACGAAAATGCAAACCATGATGAATGACACCTTTTGGCTGATGGATTTAAATAGATTTTGGAATTTTTAATGGTGTATATACTTGTTTGATTCAATTAATATACTAGGTTGTTTAGCCACATGTGTTATATTTCATGATCAATGTATCAAAAAGAGTGTTGGGGAATCAAAAGAGGAGGCTTGCTAGCCAAAAAATGATGGGAGAGGAAACCCTCTATTTTTTGAATTCTATAGTTAATATCATAAGAAATGCAATTCAAAAATGAATAACTCCATTATTTTTTAAATTGTTATGAATTGATGTAGAATTTGATAGATCTACAGAGCATTTTTTTTCATAATGAATTTATTTATTAAGAAAGAAGAACACAGACGTCCTTAAAACTTTTCATGGTTATTGCTTGAA
>JBAPLH010001859.1:0-15574 GCA_037897445.1 Ceriops zippeliana | reverse complement strand
GGTTTGTTTATTTTGGAATTCAAACAATTAACATCAATAAGAAACCCTAATGAAGATCATGAACCCCATTGTTTGATTGTATTGAATGAATTGTATAGATATGGCATTTTCTTCTTGATTAATAGAGTTGTTAATAAGGAGACAAAAGATAATTTCATGGTTATTGCATGAAAAATAGTGCTTGTAACAACAATAGGAGCTTGTTTAGCATAAAGGGAATAGAAGGACTCATTACTTAGGAAATAAACCAATTCACATTAGTATGAAAAGCAAACTAAGATGAATGACTCCTTTGGGTGATGAAACTAAACACATTTAAATTCTCAATAGTGCGTCGACATGTTTATTTTAATTAATATACTTTGTAATTTAGTTACAAATGTTAATCTAATGATCATTGTGTCAAAAAGTGTGTTTGTGTCCAAAAGACAAGTGTTCCAAACCAGAAATGTTCTGTTGGATTGTTTATTTTGGAATTCAACCAATTAACATCAATAAGAAAACCTTATGAAGATCATGAACCCCATTGTTTGATTCTATTGAATAAATTGTATAGATATGGACATTTTCTTCTTGATGAATAGAGTTGTTAATAAGGAGACAAAAGATAATTTCATGGTTATTGCAACCAAAATAGTGCTTGTAACAACAAAAGGGTCGTGTTTAGCATAAAGTGAATAGAAGGACTCATTATTTCGGAAATAAATCACTTGACATTATTACGAAAAGCAAACTAAGATGAATGAGTCCTTTGGGTGATGAAACTAAATACATTTAAATTTTCAATAGTGCATCGACATGTCTGTTTTAATTAATATACTATGTAATTTAGTTATAGATGTTAATCTAATGATCATTGTGTCAAAAAAGTGTGTTTGGGTCCAAAACACAAGTGTTCCAAACGAGAAATGTTCTGTTGGTTTGTTTATTTTGGAATTCAACCAATTAACATCAATAAGAAACCCTAATGAAGATCATGAACTCCATTGTTTGATTGTATTGAATGAATTGTGTAGATATGGCATTTTCTTCTTCATAAATAGAGTTGTTAATAAGGAGACAAAAGATAATTTCATGGTTATTGCATGAAAAATAGTGCTTGTAACAACAAAAGGAGCTTGTTTAGCATAAAGGGAATAGAAGGACTCATTATTTAGGAAATAAACCAATTCACATTAGTACGAAAAGCAAACTAAGATGAATGAGTCCTTTGGGTGATGAAACTAAACACATTTAAATTTTCAATAGTGCATCGACATGTTTGTTTTAATTAATATACTATGTAATTTAGTAATAAATGTTAATCTAATGATCATTGTGTAAAAAAATGTGTTTGGGTCCAAAAGACAAGTGTTCCAAACTAGAAATGTTCTGATGGATAATTTATTTTGGGATTCAACCAATTAACATCAATAGGAAACCCTAATGAAGATCATGAACCCCATTGTTTGATTGTGTTGAATGAATTGTACAGATATGGACATTTTCTTCTTGGTAAATAGAGTTGTTAATAAGGAGACAAAAGATAATTTCATGGTTATTGCATGAAAAATAGTGCTTGTAACAACAAAAGGAGCTTGTTTAGCATAAAGTGAATAGAAGGACACATTATTTTGGAAATAAACCACTTCACATTAGTACGGAAAGCAAACTAAGATGAATGAGTCCTTTGGGTGATGAAACTAAACACATTTAAATTTTCAATAGTGCATCGACTTCTTTGTTTTAATTAATATGCTATGTAATCTAGTTATAAATGTTAATCTAACGATCATTGTGTCAAAAAATGTGTTTGGGTACAAAAGGCAAGTGTTCCAAACCAGAAATGTTCTGATGGATTTTTTTATTTTGGAATTCAACCAATTAACATCAATAAGAAACCCTAATGAAGATCATAAACCCCATTGTTTGATTGTATTGAATGAATTGTATAGATATGGACATTTTCTTCTCGACAAATAGAGTTGTTAATAAGGAGACAAAAGATAATTTCATGGTTATTGCAACACAAATAGTGCTTGTAACAACAAAAGGGTCGTGTTTAGCATAAAGTGAATAGAAGGACTCATTATTTCGGAAATAAACCACTTGACATTATTAGGAAAAGCAAAGTAAGATGAATGGGTCCTTTGGGTGATGAAACTAAACACATTTAAATTTTCAATACTGCATCGACATGTCTGTTTTAATTAATATACTATGTAATTTAGTTATAGATGTTAATTTAATGATCATTGTGTCAAAAAGTGTGTTTGGGTCCAAAAGACAAGTGTTCCAAACCAGAAATGTTCTGTTGGTTTGTTTATTTTGGAATTCAACCAATTAACATCAATAAGAAACCATAAGGAAGATCATGAACCCCATTGTTTGATTGTATTGAATGAATTTTATAGATATGGCATTTTCTTCTTGATAAACAGAGTTGTTAATAAGGAGATAAAAGATAATTTCACGGTTATTGCATGAATAATAGTTCTTATAACAACAAAAGGAGCTTGTTTAGCATAAAGGGAATAGAAGGACTCATTATTTGGGAAATAAACCAATTCACATTAGTATGTAAAGCAAACTAAGATAAATGAGTCCTTTGGGTGATGAAACTAAACACATTTAAATTCTCAATAGTGCGTCGACATGTTTGTTTTAATTAATATACTTTGTAATTTAGTTACAAATGTTAATGTAATGATCATTGTGTCAAAAAGTGTGTTTGGGTCCAAAAGACAAGTGTTCCAAACCAGAAATGTTCTGTTCGATTGTTTATTTTGGAATTCAACCAATTAACATCAATAAGAAACCCTAATGAAGATCATGAACCCCATTGTTTGATTGTATTGAATGAATTGTATAGATATGGCATTTTCTTCTTGATAAATAGAGTTGTTAATAAGGAGACAAAAGATAATTTCATGGTTATTGCATGAAAAATAGTGCTTGTAACAACAATAGGAGCTTGTTTAGCATAAAGGGAATAGAAGGACTCATTATTTAGGAAATAAACCAATTCACATTAGTACGAAAAGCAAACTAAGATGAATGAGTCCTTTGGGTGATGAAACTAAACACATTTAAATTCTCAATAGTGCGTCGACATGTTTATTTTAATTAATATACTTTGTAATTTAGTCACAAATGTTAATCTAATGATCATTGTGTCAAAAAGTGTGTTTGTGTCCAAAAGATAAGTGTTCCAAACCAGAAATGTTCTGTTGGATTGTTTATTTTGGAATTCAACCAATTAACATCAATAAGAAAACCTAATGAAGATCATGAACCCCATTGTTTGATTCTATTGAATAAATTGTATAGATATGGACATTTTCTTCTTGATGAATAGAGTTGTTAATAAGGAGACAAAAGATAATTTCATGGTTATTGCAACCAAAATAGTGCTTGTAACAACAAAAGGGTCGTGTTTAGCATAAACTGAATAGAAGGACTCATTATTTCGGAAATAAACCACTTCACATTATTACGAAAAGCAAACTAAGATGAATGAGTCCTTTGGGTGATGAAACTAAACACATTTAAATTTTCAATAGTGCATCGACATGTCTGTTTTAATTAATATACTATGTAATTTAGTTATAGATGTTAATCTAATGATCATTGTGTCAAAAAGTGTGTTTGGGTCCAAAACAAAAGTGTTCCAATCCAGAAATGTTCTGTTGGTTTGTTTATTTTGGAATTCAACCAATTAACATCAATAAGAAACCCTAATGAAGATCATGAACTCCATTGTTTGATTGTATTGAATGAATTGTGTAGATATGGCATTTTCTTCTTCATAAATAGAGTTGTTAATAAGGAGACAAACGATAATTTCATGGTTATTGCATGAAAAATAGTGCTTGTAACAACAAAAGGAGCTTGTTTAGCATAAAGGTAATAGAAGGACTCATTATTTAGGAAATAAACCAATTCACATTAGTACGAAAAGCAAACTAAGATGAATGAGTCCTTTGGGTGATGAAACTAAACACATTTACATTCTCAATAGTGCGTCGACATGTTTATTTTAATTAATATACTTTGTAATTTAGTTACAAATGTTAATCTAATGATCATTGTGTCAAAAAGTGTGTTTGGGTCCAAAAGACAAGTGTTCCAAACCAGAAATGTTCTGTTGGTTTGTTTATTTTTGAATTCAACCAATTAACATCAATAAGAAACCCTAATGACGATCATGAACCCCATTGTTTGATTGTATTGAATGAATTGTATAGATATGGACATTTTCTTCTTCATCAATAGAGTTGTTAATAAGGAGACAAAAGATAATTTCATGGTTATTGCAACCAAAATAGTGCTTGTAACAACAAAAGGGTCGTGTTTAGCATAAACTGAATAGAAGGACTCATTATTTCGGAAATAAACCACTTCACATTATTACGAAAAGCAAACTAAGATGAATGAGTCCTTTGGGTGATGAAAATAAATACATTTAAATTTTCAATAGTGCATCGACATGTCTGTTTTAATTAATATACTATGTAATTTAGTTATAGATGTTAATCTAATGATCATTGTGTCAAAAAGTGTGTTTGGGTCCAAAACACAAGTGTTCCAAACGAGAAATCTTCTATTGGTTTGTTTATTTTGGAATTCAACCAATTAACATCAATAAGAAACCCTAATGAAGATCATGAACTCCATTGTTTGATTGTATTGAATGAATTGTGTAGATATGGCATTTTCTTATTCATAAATAGAGTTGTTAATAAGGAGACAAAAGATAATTTCATGGTTATTGCATGAAAAATAGTGCTTGTAACAACAAAAGGAGCTTGTTTAGCATAAAGGGAATAGAAGGACTCATTATTTAGGAAATAAACCAATTCACATTAGTACGAAAAGCAAACTAAGATGAATGAGTCCATTGGGTGATGAAACTAAACACATTTAAATTTTCAATAGTGCATCGACATGTTTGTTTTAATTAATATACTATGTAATTTAGTAATAAATGTTAATCTAATGATCATTGTGTAAAAAAATGTGTTTGGGTCCAAAAGACAAGTGTTCCAAACTAGAAATGTTTTGATGGATAATTTATTTTGGAATTCAACCAATTAACATCAATAGGAAACCCTAATGAAGATCATGAACCCCATTGTTTGATTGTATTGAATGAATTGTATAGATATGGCATTTTCTTCTTGATAAATAGAGTTGTTAATAAGGAGACAAAAGATAATTTCATGGTTATTGCATGAAAAATAGTGCTTGTAACAACAATAGGAGCTTGTTTAGCATAAAGGGAATAGAAGGACTCATTATTTAGGAAATAAACCAATTCACATTAGTATGAAAAGCAAACTAAGATGAATGACTCCTTTGGGTGATGAAACTAAACACATTTAAATTCTCAATAGTGCGTCGACATGTTTATTTTAATTAATATACTTTGTAATTTAGTTACAAATGTTAATCTAATGATCATTGTGTCAAAAAGTGTGTTTGGGTCCAAAAGACAAGTGTTCCAAACCAGAAATGTTCTGTTGGATTGTTTATTTTGGAATTCAACCAATTAACATCAATAAGAAAACCTAATGAAGATCATGAACCCCATTGTTTGATTCTATTGAATAAATTGTATAGATATGGACATTTTCTTCTTGATGAATAGAGTTGTTAATAAGGAGACAAAAGATAATTTCATGGTTATTGCAACCAAAATAGTGCTTGTAACAACAAAAGGGTCGTGTTTAGCATAAAGTGAATAGAAGGACTCATTATTTCGGAAATAAATCACTTGACATTATTACGAAAAGCAAACTAAGATGAATGAGTCCTTTGGGTGATGAAACTAAATACATTTAAATTTTCAATAGTGCATCAACATGTCTGTTTTAATTAATATACTATGTAATTTAGTTATAGATGTTAATCTAATGATCATTGTGTCAAAAAGTGTGTTTGGGTCCAAAACACAAGTGTTCCAAACGAGAAATCTTCTGTTGGTTTGTTTATTTTGGAATTCAACCAATTAACATCAATAAGAAACCCTAATGAAGATCATGAACTCCATTGTTTGATTGTATTGAATGAATTGTGTAGATATGGCATTTTCTTCTTCATAAATAGAGTTGTTAATAAGGAGACAAAAGATAATTTCATGGTTATTGCATGAAAAATAGTGCTTGTAACAACAAAAGGAGCTTGTTTAGCATAAAGGGAATAGAAGGACTCATTATTTAGGAAATAAACCAATTCACATTAGTACGAAAAGCAAACTAAGATGAATGAGTCCTTTGGGTGATGAAACTAAACACATTTAAATTTTCAATAGTGCATCGACATGTTTGTTTTAATTAATATACTATGTAATTTAGTAATAAATGTTAATCTAATGATCATTGTGTCAAAAAGTGTGTTTGTGTCCAAAAGATAAGTGTTCCAAACCAGAAATGTTCTGTTGGATTGTTTATTTTGGAATTCAACCAATTAGCATCAATAAGAAAACCTAATGAAGATCATGAACCCCATTGTTTGATTCTATTGAATAAATTGTATAGATATGGACATTTTCTTCTTGATGAATAGAGTTGTTAATAAGGAGACAAAAGATAATTTCATGGTTATTGCAACCAAAATAGTGCTTGTAACAACAAAAGGGTCGTGTTTAGCATAAAGTGAATAGAAGGACTCATTATTTCGGAAATAAACCACTTCACATTATTACGAAAAGCAAACTAAGATGAATGAGTCCTTTGGGTGATGAAACTAAACACATTTAAATTTTCAATAGTGCATCGACATGTCTGTTTTAATTAATATACTATGTAATTTACTTATAGATGTTAATCTAATGATCATTGTGTCAAAAAGTGTGTTTGGGTCCAAAACAAAAGTGTTCCAATCCAGAAATGTTCTGTTGGTTTGTTTATTTTGGAATTCAACCAATTAACATCAATAAGAAACCCTAATGAAGATCATGAACTCCATTGTTTGATTGTATTGAATGAATTGTGTAGATATGGCATTTTCTTCTTCATAAATAGAGTTGTTAAATAAGGAGACAAACGATAATTTCATGGTTATTGCATGAAAAATAGTGCTTGTAACAACAAAAGGAGCTTGTTTAGCATAAAGGTAATAGAAGGACTCATTATTTAGGAAATAAACCAATTCACATTAGTACGAAAAGCAAACTAAGATGAATGAGTCCTTTGGGTGATGAAACTAAACACATTTACATTCTCAATAGTGCGTCGACATGTTTATTTTGATTAATATACTTTGTAATTTAGTTTCAAATGTTAATCTAATGATCATTGTGTCAAAAAGTGTGTTTGGGTCCAAAAGACAAGTGTTCCAAACCAGAAATGTTCTGTTGGTTTGTTTATTTTGGAATTCAACCAATTAACATCAATAAGAAACCCTAATGACGATCATGAACCCCATTGTTTGATTGTATTGAATGAATTGTATAGATATGGACATTTTCTTCTTCATAAATAGAGTTGTTAATAAGGAGACAAAAGATAATTTCATGGTTATTGCAACCAAAATAGTGCTTGTAACAACAAAAGGGTCGTGTTTAGCATAAACTGAATAGAAGGACTCATTATTTCGGAAATAAACCACTTCACATTATTACGAAAAGCAAACTAAGATGAATGAGTCCTTTGGGTGATGAAACTAAATACATTTAAATTTTCAATAGTGCATCGACATGTCTGTTTTAATTAATATACTATGTAATTTAGTTATAGATGTTAATCTAATGATCATTGTGTCAAAAAGTGTGTTTGGGTCCAAAACACAAGTGTTCCAAACGAGAAATGTTCTGTTGGTTTGTTTATTTTGGAATTCAACCAATTAACATCAATAAGAAACCCTAATGAAGATCATGAACTCCATTGTTTGATTGTATTGAATGAATTGTGTAGATATGGCATTTTCTTCTTCATAAATAGAGTTGTTAATAAGGAGACAAAAGATAATTTCATGGTTATTGCATGAAAAATAGTGCTTGTAACAACAAAAGGAGCTTGTTTAGCATAAAGGGAATAGAAGGACTCATTATTTAGGAAATAAACCAATTCACATTAGTACGAAAAGCAAACTAAGATGAATGAGTCCATTGGGTGATGAAACTAAACACATTTAAATTTTCAATAGTGCATCGACATGTTTGTTTTAATTAATATACTATGTAATTTAGTAATAAATGTTTAATCTAAATGATCATTGTGTAAAAAAATGTGTTTGGGTCCAAAAGACAAGTGTTCCAAACTAGAAATGTTCTGATGGATAATTTATTTTGGAATTCAACCAATTAACATCAATAGGAAACCCTAATGAAGATCATGAACCCCATTGTTTGATTCTATTGAATGAATTGTACAGATATGGACATTTTCTTCTTGGTAAATAGAGTTGTTAATAAGGAGCCAAAAGATAATTTCATGGTTATTGCATGAAAAATAGTGCTTGTAACAACAAAAGGAGCTTGTTTAGCATAAAGTGAATAGAAGGACACATTATTTTGGAAATAAACCACTTCACATTAGTACGGAAAGCAAACTAAGATGAATGAGTCCTTTGGGTGACGAAACTAAACACATTTAAATTTTCAATAGTGCATCGACTTCTTTGTTTTAATTAATATGCTATGTAATCTAGTTATAAATGTTAATCTAATGATCATTGTGTCAAAAAATGTGTTTGGGTACAAAAGGCAAGTGTTCCAAACCAGAAATGTTCTGATGGATTTTTTTATTTTGGAATTCAACCAATTAACATCAATAAGAAACCCTAATGAAGATCATAAACCCCATTGTTTGATTGTATTGAATGAATTGTATAGATATGGACATTTTCTTCTCGACAAATAGAGTTGTTAATAAGGACACAAAAGATAATTTCATGGTTATTGCAACACAAATAGTGCTTGTAACAACAAAAGGAGCGTGTTTAGCTTAAAGTGAATAGAAGGACTCATTATTTTGGAGATAAACCACAACTCATTAGTAGAAAAAGCAAACTAAGATGAATGAGTCCATTGGGGGTGATGAAAAACTAAACACATTTAAATTTTCAATAGTGCATCGACATGTTTGTTTTAATTAATATACAATGTATTTTAGTTATAAATGTTAATCTCATGATCATTGTGTCAAACAGTGTGTTTGGGTCCAAAAGACAAGTGTTCCAAACCAGAAATGTTCTGAGGGATTGTTTATTTTGGAATTCAACCAATTAACATCAATAAGAAAAAACCTAATGAAGATCATGAACCCCATTGTTTGATTGTATTGAATGAATTGTATTAGATATGGACATTTTTTTCTTCTTCTTGATGAATAGAGTTGTTAATAAGGAGACACAAAGATAATTTCATGGTTATTGCAACCAAAAATAGTGCTTGTAACAACAAAAGGGTCGTGTTTAGCATAAAGTGAATAGAAGGACTCATTATTTCGGAAATAAACCTCTTCACATTATTACGAAAAGCAAACTAAGATGAATGAGTCCTTTGGGTGATGAAACTAAACACATTTAAATTTTCAATAGTGCATCGCCATGTTTGTTGTAATTAATACACTATGTAATTTAGTAATAAATGTTAATCTAATGATCATTGTGTAGAAAATTGTGTTTGGGTCCAAAAGACAAGTGTTCCAAACTACAAATGTTCTGATGGATAGTTTATTTTGGAATTCAACCAATTAACATCAATAGGAAACCCTAATGAAGATCATGAACCCCATTGTTTGATTGTATTGAATGAATTGTACAGATATGGACATTTTCTTCTTGGTAAATAGAGTTGTTAATAAGGAGACAAAAGATAATTTCACGGTTATTGCATGAAAAATAGTGCTTGTAACAACAAAAGGAGCATGTTTAGCTTAAAGTGAATAGAAGGACTCATTATTTCGGAGATAAACCAAAACTCATTAGTAGAAAAAGCAAACTAAGATGAATGAGTCCATTGGGTGATGAAACTAAACACATTTAAATTTTCAATAGTGCATCGACATGTTTGTTTTAATTAATATACTATGTATTTTAGTTATAAATGTTAATCTCATGATCATTGTGTCAAACAGTGTGTTTGGGTCCAAAAGACAAGTGTTCCAAACCAGAAATGTTCTGAGGGATTGTTTATTTTGGAATTCAACCAATTAACATCAATAAGAAAACCTAATGAAGATCATGAACCCCATTGTTTGATTGTATCGAATGAATTGTATAGATATGGACATTTTCTTCTTGATGAATAGAGTTGGTAATAAGGAGACAAAAGATAATTTCATGGTTATTGCAACAAAAAATAGTGCTTGTAACAACAAAAGGAGCGTGTTGTTTAGCTTAAAGTGAATAGAAGGACTCATTATTTCGGAGATAAAACCACAACTCATTAGTAGAAAAAGCAAACTAAGATGAATGAATCCATTGGGTGATGAAACTAAAACACATTTAAATTTTCAATAGTGCATCGACATGTTTGTTTTAATTAATATACTATGTATTTTAGTTATAAATGTTAATCTCATGATCATTGTGTCAAAAAGTGTGTTTGGGTCCAAAAGACAAGTGTTCCAAACCAGAAATGTTCTGAGGGATTGTTTATTTTGGAATTCAACCAATTAACATCAATAAGAAAACCCTAATGAAGATCATGAACCCCATTGTTTGATTGTATTGAATGAATTGTATAGATATGGACATTTTCTTTCTTGATGAATAGAGTTGTTAATCAGGAGACAAAAGATAATTTCATGGTTATTTCTACAAAAATAGTGCTTGTAACAACAAAAGGGTCGTGTTTAGCATAAAGTGAAAAGAAGGACTCATTATTTCGGAAATAAACCACTTCACATTAGTACGAAAAGCAAACTAAGATGAATGACTCCTTTTGGGTGATGAAACTAAACACATTTAAATTTTCAATAGTGCATCGACATGTTTGTTTTAATTAATATAGTATGTAATTTAGTTACAAATGTTAATCTAATGATCATTGTGTCAAAAAAAATGTGTTTGGGTTACAAAAGGCAAGTGTTCCAAACCAGAAATGTTCTGATGCATTGTTTTTATTTTGGAATTCAACCAATTAACATCAATAAGAAACCCTAATGAAGATCATAAACCCCATTGTTTGATTGTATTGAATGAATTGTATAGATATGGACATTTTCTTCTCGACAAATAGAGTAGTTAATAAGGAGACAAAAGATAATTTCATGGTTATTGCAACAACACAAATAGTGCCTGTAACAACAAAAGGAGCGTGTTTAGCTTAAAGTGAATAGAAGGACTCATTATTTCGGAGATAAACCATAACTCATTAGTAGAAAAAGCAAACTAAGATGAATGACTCCATTGGGTGATGAAACTAAACACATTTAAAATTTTCAATAGTGCATCGACATGTTTGTTTTGATTAATATACTATGTATTTTTAGTTATAAAATGTTAATCTCATGATCATTGTGTCAAAAAGTGTGTTTGGGTCCAAAAGACAAGTGTTCCAAACCAGAAAATGTTCTGAGGGATTGTTTATTTTGGAATTCAACCAATTAACATCAATAAGAAAACCCTAATGAAGATCATGAACCCCATTGTTTGATTGTATTGAATGAATTGTATAGATATGGACATTTTCTTCTTGATGAATAGAGTTGTTAATCAGGAGACAAAAGATAATTTCATGGTTATTTCTACAAAAATAGTGCTTGTAACAACAAAAGGGTCGTGTATAGCATAAAGTGAAAAGAAGGACTCATTATTTCGGAAATAAACCACTTCACATTAGTACGAAAAGCAAACGAAGATGAATGACTCCTTTGGGTGATGAAACTAAACACATTTAAATTTTCAATAGTGCATCGACATGTTTGTTTTAATTAATATAGTATGTAATTTAGTTACAAATGTTAATCTAATGATCATTGTGTCAAAAAATGTGTTTGGTTACAAAAGGCAAGTGTTCCAAACCAGAAATGTTCTGATGCGTTGTTTATTTTGGAATTCAACCAATTAACATCAATAAGAAAACCCTAATGAAGATCATAAACCCCATTGTTTGATTGTATTGAATGAATTGTATAGATATGGACATTTTCTTCTCGACAAATAGAGTAGTTAATAAGGAGACAAAAGATAATTTCATGGTTATTGCAACACAAATAGTGCCTGTAACAACAAAAGGAGCGTGTTTAGCTTAAAGTGAATAGAAGGACTCATTATTTCGGAGATAAACCACAACTCATTAGTAGAAAAAGCAAACTAAGATGAATGAGTCCATTGGGTGATGAAACTAAACACATTTAAATTTTCAATAGTGCATCGACATGTTTGTTTTAATTAATATACTATGTGTTTTAGTTATAAATGTTAATCTCATGATCATTGTGTCAAAAAGTGTGTTTGGGTCCAAAAGACAAGTGTTCCAAACCAGAAATGTTCTGACGGATTGTTTATTTTGAAATTCAACCAATTAACATCAATAAGAAAACCTAATGAAGATCGTGAACCCCATTGTTTGATTGTATTGAATGAATTGTATAGATATGGACATTTTCTTCTTGATGAATAGAGTTGTTAATAAGGAGACAAAAGATAATTTCATGGTTATTTCTACAAAAATAGCGCTTGTAACAACAAAAGGGTCATGTATAGCATAAAGTGAAAAGAAGGACTCATTATTTCGGAAATAAACCACTTCACATTAGTACGAAAAGCAAACTAAGATGAATGACTCCTTTGGGTGATGAAACTAAACACATTTAAATTTTCAATAGTGCATCGACATATTTGTTTTAATTAATATACTACGTAATTTAGTTACAAATGTTAATCTCATGATCATTGTGTCAAACAGTGTGTTTGGTTACAAAAGGCAAGTGTTCCAAACCAGAAATGTTCTGATGCATTGTTTATTTTGGAATTCAACCAATTAACATCAATAAGAAACCCTAATGAAGATCATAAACCCCATTGTTTGATTGTATTGAATGAATTGTATAGATATGGACATTTTCTTCTCGACAAATAGAGTAGTTAATAAGGAGACAAAAGATAATTTCATGGTTATTGCAACACAAATAGTGCCTGTAACAACAAAAGGAGCGTGTTTAGCTTAAAGTGAATAGAAGGACTCATTATTTCGGAGATAAACCACAACTCATTAGTAGAAAAAGCAAACTAAGATGAATGACTCCATTGGGTGATGAAACTAAACACATTTAAATTTTCAATAGTGCATCGACATGTTTGTTTTGATTAATATACTATGTATTTTAGTTATAAATGTTAATCTCATGATCATTGTGTCAAAAAGTGTGTTTGGGTCCAAAAGACAAGTGTTCCAAACCAGAAATGTTCTGAGGGATTGTTTATTTTGGAATTCAACCAATTAACATCAATAAGAAAACCTAATGAAGATCATGAACCCCATTGTTTGATTGTATTGAATGAATTGTATAGATATGGACATTTTCTTCTTGATGAATAGAGTTGTTAATCAGGAGACAAAAGATAATTTCATGGTTATTTCTACAAAAATAGTGCTTGTAACAACAAAAGGGTCGTGTATAGCATAAAGTGAAAAGAAGGACTCATTATTTCGGAAATAAACCACTTCACATTAGTACGAAAAGCAAACTAAGATGAATGACTCCTTTGGGTGATGAAACTAAACACATTTAAATTTTCAATAGTGCATCGACATGTTTGTTTTAATTAATATAGTATGTAATTTAGTTACAAATGTTAATCTAATGATCATTGTGTCAAAAAATGTGTTTGGTTACAAAAGGCAAGTGTTCCAAACCAGAAATGTTCTGATGCATTGTTTATTTTGGAATTCAACCAATTAACATCAATAAGAAACCCTAATGAAGATCATAAACCCCATTGTTTGATTGTATTGAATGAATTGTATAGATATGGACATTTTCTTCTCGACAAATAGAGTAGTTAATAAGGAGACAAAAGATAATTTCATGGTTATTGCAACACAAATAGTGCCTGTAACAACAAAAGGAGCGTGTTTAGCTTAAAGTGAATAGAAGGACTCATTATTTCGGAGATAAACCATAACTCATTAGTAGAAAAAGCAAACTAAGATGAATGACTCCATTGGGTGATGAAACTAAACACATTTAAATTTTCAATAGTGCATCGACATGTTTGTTTTGATTAATATACTATGTATTTTAGTTATAAATGTTAATCTCATGATCATTGTGTCAAAAAGTGTGTTTGGGTCCAAAAGACAAGTGTTCCAAACCAGAAATGTTCTGAGGGATTGTTTATTTTGGAATTCAACCAATTAACATCAATAAGAAAACCTAATGAAGATCATGAACCCCATTGTTTGATTGTATTGAATGAATTGTATAGATATGGACATTTTCTTCTTGATGAATAGAGTTGTTAATCAGGAGACAAAAGATAATTTCATGGTTATTTCTACAAAAATAGTGCTTGTAACAACAAAAGGGTCGTGTATAGCATAAAGTGAAAAGAAGGACTCATTATTTCGGAAATAAACCACTTCACATTAGTACGAAAAGCAAACGAAGATGAATGACTCCTTTGGGTGATGAAACTAAACACATTTAAATTTTCAATAGTGCATCGACATGTTTGTTTTAATTAATATAGTATGTAATTTAGTTATAAATGTTAATCTAATGATCATTGTGTCAAAAAATGTGTTTGGTTACAAAAGGCAAGTGTTCCAAACCAGAAAATGTTCTGATGCGTTTGTTTATTTTGGAATTCAAACCAATTAACATCAATAAGAAACCCCTAATGAAGATCATAAACCCCATTGTTTTGATTGTATTGAATGAATTGTATAGATATGGGACATTTTCTTCTCGACAAATAGAGTAGTTAATAAGGAGACAAAAGATAATTTCATGGTTATTGCAACTCAAATAGTGCCTGTAACAACAAAAGGAGCGTGTTTAGCTTAAAGTGAATAGAAGGACTCATTATTTCGGAGATAAACCACAACTCATTAGTAGAAAAAGCAAACTAAGATGAATGAGTCCATTGGGTGATGAAACTAAACACATTTAAATTTTCAATAGTGCATCGACATGTTTGTTTTAATTAATATACTATGTGTTTTAGTTATAAATGTTAATCTCATGATCATTGTGTCAAACAGTGTGTTTGGTTACAAAAGGCAAGTGTTCCAAACCAGAAATGTTCTGCTGGATAGTTTATTTTGGAATTCAACCAATTAACATCAATAGGAAAACCCTAAATGAAACATCATGAACCCCATTGTTTGATTGATTGTATTGAATGAATTGTACAGATATGGACATTTTTTCTTCTTTGTAAATAGAGTTGTTAATAAGGAGACAAAAGATAATTTCATGGTTATATGCATGAAAAATAGTGCTTGTAACAACAAAAGGAGCTTGTTTAGCATAAAGTGAATAGAAGGACTCATTATTTTGGAAATAAACCACTTCACATTAGTACGAAAAAGCAAAAACTAAGATGAATGAGTTCCTTTGGGTGATGAAAACTAAAACACATTTTAAATTTTCAATAGTGCATCGACTTGTTTGTTTTTTTAATTAATTATACTATG